>DF240291.1:0-2500 GCA_000507305.1 Breviolum minutum Mf 1.05b.01
AACATGACAAGAAGGGGTAGAACAGGTCAGATGTAAACAGAATTCCTATTTTTCTGGACCATACCTGCGTACATCACTCATATCCTATTTAAAGTCAAGGCATTGCAAAGCATACAATAAGGTATTCGGCTATGCGTGGAGACTTGGTTGAGCCTTGAGAGATTGTTTTGAGCGCCTCCATTGAAAGAACAAGGAGATGCAAGAAGGGGACAAAGATGAAATTGGATTTCAAGTTCAAGTGATTCTGGTCTTTGACGTGTGCCAGACACGCAGATGGACTGTACTTGCATATACTTCCATGATCTTCTATGTCGCTATGTCTTGGGCCCCGCAGATCTTTGGAGCTTGTAGTGATAGGAATCTTCAAGTCATTTTTGTGCCATGGCGAAGACTTTGAAATTCGCTTTGAGTGCCTTGGCGTTGGTGAATGCCCACAAGCCACGTGACGACGTGCAAGCGGCCTATGATCAGTTCTTGAAGGACTTTGGCAAGAGCTACGATTCCGTTGAGAAACAGGTCCTGGAGGGTCTGGACGGTGTACAGAGGGGCTGAGGGTCAATGATGGTCATGGTTAGTAGGCCGGGACTAGCAAACCAGCCATCTTCCACCATTCATATGGCAAAAATGGCAGCATAGAATAGATTCTATAGAAGAAATTGCGAAATTATTAGCAATAAGCTCGACCACTTCCGGATATCAGTGTTTTTTTGAAACCCAAATGCTGATGAATAACAAAACTTTTGGCTGTGCTGCAGTTGCGGAAGTTTTGAATGTGATGATGTGGAAATGTATTAACTTGCATTTGTTCACGAGATGTGCTTTTCAGGCACGCTTCACCGCCTTTGCTGAGAACTATGAGTACATTCAGCGTGAGAATGCTAAGGGCTATTCCTACAAGTTGGGTCTGAATGAGTTCTCAGACATGTCCATGGATGAGTTCAAGATGAGCAAGCTTGGCATGATGCCCGAGTCCATGTGGGGCAACGTCCCAAGTGGTGGCGTTCACAAGGTGAGCAACGCTTCCCTGCCAAAGTCTGTGGACTGGAGGAAAAAGGCAGTGACACCAGTGAAGAACCAAAAGCAATGCGGATCTTGTTTCATGTCTGGAGCAGGTTGAAACGGAAGATCTGTGATATGGTGAGAGTATGTCAGAGTATGAGGGTGATGAGTCAGAAACGGTACAGAAGATTTGTAGATTACACAACCGGTAGATCAGCTAAAGGGCTTAGCGGCCTGCCATGTATGTAACCTACAGTGGTTCAAACACGTTGAAAAGTACACATCTCGTAACACATCTCTCTCCCTCTCTGTGCATTTCTTTTTCTACTCGGGCGGTCCGAAACGTCCAACGTTTGAAGAGAGATTTCAGGATACATTGAAACTCTGAAGACGACTGGTGTAAGTGAAGTTTTTGGGCCGAATCTTGATTTGAGGCTGGGCCTTCAGCACCACTGGTGCGTTGGAGGGTGCTTGGGCCATCGCCACAGGCAAGTTGGTGTCTTTGTCGGAGCAGCAGTTGGTGGATTGCTCCAAGAAATTCGGCAATGAGGGCTGCAGTGGTGGATTGATGGACAATGGCTTCAAGTATGAGGAACAGGCACCGGTGTGCACTGAGGACAGCTATCCTTATACTGCCAAGAACGGCATTTGCAAGGCTTCCGGGTGCACTGTGGGTATCCCAGCACATGGTGTGAAGAGCTATGTGGATGTCAAGGTGGATGATGAGCAATCTCTGATGGATGCTGTGGCTAAGCAGCCTGTCTCTGTAGCAATTGAGGCTGATCAAATGGCCTTCCAACTCTACAAGAGTGGCGTTTTGACCAAGACCTGTGGTACTAAGTTGGACCATGGTGTGTTGGTGGTTGGCTACGGAACTGAGGATGGCACTGACTACTGGCTGGTGCGGTGCTCAGTGAAGTCTGTGAGAAACAATGATTTTCAATGAAGTCCGGTTCTCCTGCCATACCTTTTCTTCACGAGATTTGTTTGTTAGACTTGCCTATGAGATTTTGCATGTTTTTTTCCCGCCATGTTTTGAGGGTGTGATACGGGTGAGATGAGGTGAAGAACAGCTGGGGTGCCACATGGGGCGAGGAAGGCTTCGTTAAGCTGGAGCGCGGCAAGCCAGGCCCTGGTGAGTGTGGCATCAAATCGCAAGCCTCCTACCCTGTGGTGTCCGGCAGCCCATCTCCTCCATCTCCTCCAAGTCCGCCATCTCCTCCATCCCCTCCAAGTCCTCCTAGCACAAGCCATTATGAGAAGCCTCCTTGCCAGAGCGATGAGGTTCAAGCAGAAGTTCAGGGTGCTGGTGGCAGTGTCTGCGCCCCTCACTGTGACACTGGCTCTTGCCCATCAGATGTGCCAAGTGGAACTACAGCTCATCCTATGTGCATCTTGCAGGATAGCAGCTCTGGTGACAAGTACTGCGCTCTGGCATGCATCTTGGGAGGATGTCCTTCGGGATCCAAGTGTGTCCATTTGTCCAGCTTGTTGGGTATTT
>DF240291.1:7500-37499 GCA_000507305.1 Breviolum minutum Mf 1.05b.01
CTCTGACTAATTGGGGCGAAGAACAAGCAAACAACTTGAGAAAAACCACCAGCAACATCATTGGCGACCCAACTAAGGCCAAGAAACACTTGGGAAGAAGAAACCAACAACCACCCACCCAACCACCACCAACCTGTGGTCCAACAACCACCCACCTACCCACCCACCCACCCAACCACCCCCCAACGTTGCCAGCCATTGATTCGGCCAGTCCCTGGCTCTGACTCCTTCCGACTTGGCGATGTTGGGACAACTACTCGATCAACTTCTGCAGGAAAGCGGGCATGTGTTTCGGGTGCCAAAGGGTGGCCACTAGATCCCAAGAGAAAAATGGTGGGAAACCTACGGGGCTCCAAGAAACACCTTAGAACTGAAGTTGAATCTGTAAAAATCCTTACCAAATTGATTTTTGAGAAAAACAGAACTTTGGAGGTGGTCAAAAATGGTTGAACAAATTCTCGAAAATTGTGGCATCAGTTTTTTTTGGGTTCATACCGTTTTGGATGATTTCGGATGGATCGAGATTTTTGTATTTGTTCGTTGTAACCATTGGGGATGACGCCACCAGTCTCTCAGTCTCAAAAAAGGAGCCGCAGCGTGGAGGCGGGTTGAGGTTGGGAGTTGACATCTACCTTTATTTATAGGGTTTTATATACATCCAAAAGGTGGTTGTTTGGGATTTATGAACCATCAACAGTATGATACCCTCCCCTGAAACTAACAGCAAAAGCCCCCAAAAATGGATGATTGGAAGACAAGTTTCCTTTTGGGAAGGCATATTTTCAGGTGCGAGCTGTTAGTTTCAGCGAGGGTAATCTCCATGTAACCTTTGGAACAATAAAGAATTGAGAGTCGTGATCCAGCTTTTGGTTGGAACCTCCTTGTTCGTCTTGAGGGTTTTTTCGCCACAAACTGAGCAGTTTTGCCAAAAGCGTTGTTTAGGGCGTAGAAGTACCCAATTATATACATGTATAAACGTGAAGATCCCCACCCCACCCCATCTCCCCATTGGGGAACCCCTATCCTCTAGGGTATATATATATATACATAAATACATGGGGATTGTAGGAATCCTTTTCTAACTTTGACTGCTCAACTTGAAAAGTATCTTGAAACATCTCCAGTTCGTTGCCGCAGTTCAGACGTACAAAAATCCTTCAACTAAGTGACATGGTGGAAAGTTGCTGCTAAACCAACGGTGTTGAATTTGTTGTGAATAGTCTCTTTGTACATTTTTTTGACATGATTTGTACATTGACCATGGAAGTATTAATTATTGAGGTTTAATTAATTTTTCAGCAAATCTCCAACATGGTGATGTGGAACCGAACATCTTTGGCGGGGTTCCTGCACGTCAGCCGCGTGGGAAAAAGCGCGCCCCTTAGGGGTGCCCAAGCGTCGGCGCCTCTCATGCAAGGCGGAGCAATAGGGCGGAAGGGGTAAACACGCCGCAACATTGGGGGTAGTTGGTGTCCAGTGATTTGATGGTACAAAGATAAAGAGAAATTCCAGGTTTGTTCCTTTTTGTTTTTTTGGCACTTCAAACTTGGATCTCAAGTTTTGTTGGAGACTGATGTGCTGATGTTTGGAGTCGGTATTTCGATTGTATGGTTTTCCATGGCCTAAGGCTGGTGGACTAGGGGAAAAAGAGATGCCTGCAGAAGAGCTAAGGATCTGGATTGTCAAAACACCGCTTGCTACATGTTGCCAAAATGTCATTCTTCTCTTTCAATCAAAGTAGGGTAATCTTCCCCAGAAGTTGCACCCCTGAAAACTAACATATCCTTTGCAAATTGATGGTTGAAAGATGAATTTTACCTTTAACATGGTCCGTTTTCAGGGGACATGCGTTCATTTTCCGGGGGGACATGGGTACATGCCATGTTCCTCCATTTTGCCCAGACAGCCATATCGCCAATGTGTCCGGGTGCCCCGGTGTGACTGTGGGTGAATGGGACATTGGATGACTTTGGTCGGCCTGGAAGCCTAGGTTATGATCCTATTGATCAATGGCTGCCTTGCATGCTGGCCAGGGCTTCTCAGGTTTTTGTTTGTTGAGGGCTTCGAGGGCATTGGAGTTCAGAATTTTGAGTTGAGGTTTGAGATTTTTTCGCTTACAAAAAATTCTTGAATCGTTGGCTTTGCTGTTGTTCTGAAATTAGACAAGTTGAATGTATTCGCATTCAAGGATGAATCCATTTTGAGTACTAGCGAACTTGGTAAGCTGACTGTTGGAACTTGGGAAATCTGCTGATTTTTTGCAACATTTTCAGTGCTCTTGTAGCAATCAGCTTAAAATTTCATTGCTGGTTTTGGGAATCCAAAAATTCCACCCCATAGGGTTGCCCCAAAAACCACCCGGTATTCAAACTCCGCGAAAAAAAAGCAGATCCATGCATTTGACGTAAAATCATGGATTGGAACATATACACATCATGGATGGAACAAGTTATATTATAGGTTGGAACATATTAAAAAAACATCATGTGGAAAAAAAATATATTATAGGTTGGAACATTTTCCAATAAAAAACCTCCACCTTGAAAAATCTTTCACAAAAAAGCAGGATGGATTCCTGGATTGATTCCACTTTTTCAAGCAAGGCTGCAGCACTACCACGACTCTCTGGTGCCTTAGTCAAGGACCAGCGTGGCCTTTGCGTTTTGCCGGGGGTTGCCCAGTTAAGCCGCCGCTGGGCGGGTGGAAGGGTGGAACTGGGAGATGCCCTAGGTGGTGGCAACTCAAATATTTTGTAAATGCACCCCAAAAATTGGGGAAGATGAACCCATTTTGACGAGCATATTTTTCAAAGGGGTTGGAACCACCAACTAGAGTTCTGATGAGTTCTGGAGATGGAGGTAATTCAAGTGACTTGTTTTTTTTGCATTTATATCTAAGGGAAACCATTCAACCACTTGGGGAAGACACAGAAAATGATCTAAGCTGTGCGTCTCGTGATATGACTTTCCATACTGTGGAATAAAACGACCTGTCAAAATGGGGACAATAATTTCCTGGAATCAAACCTTTGTTTTTGTAGTCAATCCTGATGATTTGTGGGTGCGACCTCGAATATCATATATTCAGAATAATGATAAAAACAATGTATATATATACACATATTATTGTTGTATACGTATTATTGTTATACATTTGTATGTACACATCATATACCACGTCACATCATATGCCATGTCATCATATGTATGTATCCCTCCCCGAGCTTTTGGGCCAAAAACTCATGTGCATCCAACTATCTTAGGCCCCATCCACATCGTATGGAGCCAAAGATCTTGACCACTGGACAGTGCTCGAGCTCAGTTGTAAGTTCTACAGGAGATTGTATGACCATCCCAGAGGTTCACTGGAATCTTATACTTTTTTCAAGTTATATACATGACAGACTCAGACTGAGTTTTGAAAAATGGATACTTTTTTAAATAGAAAAAAATCGATATTACCATTTTAAGCAAATGACAATTTTGGGTATCCATGTATTCCTAAAAGAGGTGACCCGACATCCTTGGTGTGAGACACCAACCAGGTTGAACAGCCACCCTTTGGATGCCGTTTCCGCTGTGTTTTACAGCTGTCAGACAAACAAGAAAGACAAATTTATTTTGAAGTCTCAGTTCTATGTGGAAAATGACAACTCAGAACAGTTTGGTCTGCCAAAAATTGTTGACCCCACCTTGTTGAACTGAGAACCTGGCGGGAGATATTTCGAAACCAGGACGCATGATGAGGCGAAAAGTGTACTGAGACCAAGCGATGGAAAAACACCGAGTTGTTGCAGATTTAGCAAGTGAAGTTCGGCCGTGCCATGGTGTGGCCCCAGTTGCGACACAGCATGTTGTCAAGAGCCCCTTGGTGCTGGAATTTGACTGCCGATGTTCTCCCAGAAGCTCCCTTTCTGTCTTTATATATATATATATATATATATATATGTATATACATTTATACACATAAATTTACGCAATTTCTTTTAATTAGAGATGTGTACGAATACAGTATATTGCATAGACATCTTCAGAACAATTTTGGATCTTTGACTCCTGGGAGTGTTGTGCCGGGTCCGACAAGGCCAGTGCAGCCGGGCAGGCGGTGCGGGATTTTTTTGGGGTGGTTATAGGGGTAGTAAAGGTTTTGGTAAGGACCAAAGGGGCAGTCCAATGGCAGTCGAATTTGTCACCCGAAAGTCTCAGATTTTCTCGGGAAAAATGACATCCTTTTCTTTCTGAAAAATTCAGATGTTACGTACGACAATGGCATTGATTGAAGAAAAATGTGTCACCACATTTGCGTGGAGACTAGTGGTGCGCACAGAGGTACGGAGAGGAAATAGAAATGAAGGAGAAGACGATTCTTGATCGTGACTAATATTAGCTATGGCCGAAAAAGGCAAGCGAACAGGTGGGAGTGCATCAATCTACTATTGCAACAAAGTAGGAATACTAGGATTACTGTTTTTAATTCTATAAGCGTTGCTCCACTTTACTGCTGTGTACCTATATGGCATACTTACTCAACCAAAAAAGGACAATCAAACGGCAACCATGGACACTCTTCCTTCAAGCTAGAAGTAAAAATTCACTCGGAACCAAAATCCATCGAACAACTTCCCTAATCAAAAAAAACTACAATAATTTTGAAGCAACAAGAAGATTCTGGGCATCCACTTTTCAACCATTTGCCCAACCCAAACGAACAAAACCAACTCAGCCAATGCCAAAATGGATTTGAATTTTTTTCCAGGAAAGCCTACAGCCACGCACGCCGAACGGGGGATATGGTACCAGAGGCTTTGGCTGTCCTAGTGCCAGATGAGGGCAAGGCCTGGCGGACAACGGGGCGAGAAAACCAGTTGAGGTAAAGGTAGTTGAAATCTCATTATTTACGACGGGTTTTAGCATACATCCAAAAGGTGATTGTTTGGGGATTTCTGAACCAAATTATCATAAATTCCAATGCACATCTATGGTAACTCGGATTGATTCGTCGATTATTTCCATAGATTTTTGGTTGGGTTGACCAATTTTTCTATGATGCTGTCGGACTTCTTTGGATCTTCACATCTGAAAGATGTCGGACTTCAGATCTAAATGGCATGGTTCATGGCATCCTTCCCGCATGTCGTGGGGGATGTCATATTTAATCTTGGACCCTAAGTCACTTGGAATAGTGGCCACGGAACGAAGCTAAGAGATGAATCATCAGGACAAGAAAGTCCCCTACACCGCATCCTCTAATTTTTGATTCGTTTTTTCAGCCATTTTTTTAAAGCCGTGATAAATCTGTCATGATACTCTCCCAGTTTTTGGTGTCTGTGGAATTTTTCTAAACATCTCTTCAGCAAACGAACCTTAAAAAGAAGCTGAAAACCCGGAAAAAGGGTCTTGTTTAGTTGAGAGGTTAACGCTTGAGTCACATTTCCTCGAGTGAGTCACCACACAACCCGAATCTTGATGCAAACTCTTGAGGCACTGCAAGGAGGCGGGGAAGTTCGGCGGGGTTTTTCGGTGGAGGAATTCTTTCAGGAATCCTTCAGGAAACATCAGCATCTTGAAGTGTACATGGGTGTTTCCAAAAATAAAGGTACCCCAAAATGGATGGTTTATAAGGAAAACCCTATTAAAATGGATGATTTGGGGGTACCACTATTTTCGGAAACATCCACATCAGTTTTGCAGCTCAGAATCTTCCAGTTGTTTTTTTCTTGCCAAAAACCATGAGAAAACCCTTCTATGTCAGTTGCAGAGCGCTTGGACAACTTGGTGGTCTCGCCTGTCTCCAGTGGACTCACAGGGTGGCGTGGTCAGTGTTTTCGGTGGGACATGGTGGATTTACACATCATGACTTATCATCAAATCATTCATCGTCGTTCTCGTCCTTGTCTTAGGATCATGATCCATGATCATCATGATCTGTTGCTATGCCTGTCAAATTTGGGGATTCATTTCATTCGCTTCAGCGTATACATGTGATTTCTTTGCACGCTGATCTCATGTTGTAATCCAGGCGATGCGAATATGCCGCATGCCACGCATGCGAGTGCCAGGAACCAGGATCGTGACGAGAGACTGGTGGAACTCTTACACCTCAACAGTCGGATGGAGGTGCCAAAAAGGTGTCAGCCAACGGTTTCAAGCATCTTGTGGGTTTTTACACCCCTAATTTGGGGGAAAATGATCCAAAAATTGGTGGGATTTTAGGTGGAAACCTCTGGTTCCCCCCGCATTGCTACCAAACGCTAGGGCTATTGGAAACTCATGCCCAATGGACGTCCTGTGGGTACCATTGAAGGAGGATCCATTGCAACTCGGTATGTTTCGGCGACTTATTGAAGCTTCTGTTTTTTGCAGGTTTGGAGGTTCTCCAAAGATGGTTCCTTATAGAGGTTTGCCAAGCCACAAAAAGACGCATCACCAATCATCTATATATATATATATAGTTAATTTAAGTTTATTTAGTTATCTTTAGTTTCATCTATAGTTTAGCTGGAAGGAACACGTTGTTTAACAAGGTCGTTACACGGAACCGCCATGATGGCGGTGTTTGTGATAAGGTCTGGGATAGCAGCTATGATGCCAACGAGCGAAGCTGCGCCTTGCAATTCTTAGGTTTCTTGGCCAAGGCTTGTTGCGAGGCCCCCAAAAATTGGTATTCTGACATTGATGATCACATTCTTGTTATAGGTAAAGTCCCGTTACAAAATGTTGAAATGTGAGTCATTCTGATGAAACTGTCAATTGAAAACATTTGAGGAAAACATCTTCCTTGATTTTTGAGCCATTGGAAGGGTCAGCTGTTGCCTCCAAAAGCCATGTTGGCCAAGGTCGAGGTGTGATGATGGTCCTGGATGGTCATACCTATCATGGTACCATGAGATTGTCCAGTTTCTTGGTGTTGGATAAGGTTTTTACAACCAGGAAAGGAGGTAATTTATGATTTGTTGTTGGTGGATGACAAAGATGAATCAAATTTGATGGGTTTTGTAAGTTTATCATACTGTTGATGGTTCAGAAATCCCCAAACAACCACCGTTTGGATGGTGCTAGAACCCGTCGAAAATAATGGGATTTCAACCATACCTTTCCCTCAACTGGTTTTCTCGCCGGATTTCTGACATTTCCAAGGTGGAACTCCTGTGATCCAGTGGAATGACGGAGAGGTGACTGGTGACTGTTTAATTTTTTTTCAGATTTCCCTTGACCTGGATGTTTGAAGGGCAAACTGACATGAACTACATGAACTATGTATAAATATGCAATTATATATGCATCAATTTATGATGCATCAGTCCAGTCTATGAAAACCACTTGCAGGCTCCAATCTGATCTTACAAAAAAAATGATTCGCCTGGCACCAGGTCTGGTACCGAGCCGATGGGTCGGATGGAGAGTGCTGTTCACTGCACCTTGGTTGGAAAATCGTAGAGATGAAAGGATGAGGATTTCGGAAGGCTCTTATTTTTTGAAAGGATATACTGTATTCATGTGATAAAACGCAGTGGAACTAAGTATACTTAGATCATCTTAGATCGACATTTTGAGGTATATGATACATACACCTTTTTGTTGATAGTTTCGCCACATACTAACAGAGTATTTAGTGATCATCAGTATCTTTTCAAGCAGTGGAGCTTAGACATGCTCATAAGAAGATACCTTGTAAGAAAATCATTTGCTCCTGATCCTTTCTGTTGGTTCCCTGTTTTACAAAAAAAATAACAGTAACTTCATTAGCAGCGATTTCTCCTCACCCAACGCAAACTATTCGAAACTTGCTTGGTTGTTTGAAGTATCAAACCCACCCCTCAGAGAAACTTGCCAAGAGAGTTGGGGGACCAGTAGAGCAAGAGGGATCGGAAGATTTCTTGGAGGTAAAAAGGTATAGAACTACTGTAGAATATATATGGGTGTTTCCTTAAATGGTGATACCCCCAAAACACCCCAAAATGATCATTTTTAGTAGGAAAACCGATGGTTGTTGGGTACCACCATTTTAGGAACCCCCCATATGGCGACCCACAACATGACCCACAACGATGTAGCGAGTAGAACAGCCAAGGTCTGGGTGATTGGTGGGTGCAGTGAATTGACAGCTGCAGGATCTGAATCGAAAGGTCAACGTCACTCATCTTCGATTCCAAAAAGAAAGGTCACCCCTGCTAAGCAGGGAGATGGCCTAAAACCGCTGCATCAGGGCAGGGTGATGATTTAATTTTTGTTGGGAAAAGGGTAAAGGCACTAGAATGCTTCTCGTCTGGGTGGTGGTTTCAAAGAATATTGCTTTTTTAACCCGGAAGTCTTGACAGAAAATCTCCCAATCTGACTTCAGTCTTTTTCTCCTAAACTAAAGTAGAACAACATTTCATGGGTTGAAACCATCATCTACCTGCCCGGATGCGGGGCAACCAAATGAACCGGGCGATTTGGGCCGGAGTTTCTCGCGGCAGGTTTCATTTAAAAGGAAGTGAATTGCTGAAGAATTCCAAGTATGATCCAAGATATTACTCTACAGACCTGCGAATCATAGACACATTTAGTATATATATATATTTATGTATATGCGTGTAGGTATAATACATTATTTAAACCTGCACATTTTTGATATTGTATTATATACTCCTATTGTATATATGGTATATGTGAAGTAGATATCATAAAGGTTTATTTTTATTTTTTTAGTTCTTAGGCTTAGTTTTTAAGCAAAGGACTTTGGTGAAGTTGGGGTCACTGGGAACAAACATGCCCAAATCGAACTTTTCCACAAACATACTGTGCCAAGGTAGGTGAAAGGTTCTGCAGGTGTGTTCTGCAGAATCGGAATAAGCAACAGAGAAGTTCATGAGAACATTTCCGGTGCAGAAGACTGAACCAGCCAGAAGAAATGGAAGATGGTGGTTTCCAATCTTTGTTTGGCAAAGAAAATTTACAATCCACAGTAACTCGTGCAAGGTTTCAATCCCATCCATCCTTTGACCGAATCTACCGAATCCTTCGAGTTGTCAGCGAAGCGGCGCCAAGCTGATATCCTGAAAGACAAAGAAAGTCCATAGAATCATAGCACCTGCCAGAAAATAACTTCAGTCAGTCAAACAAATCATGGATTTTCTAGAATTTGAGTTGGACCAGAATAAGAACACCTACATCCTAAAAATCCGCCGTGTCATGAAGCATGCCTGTTTTTTTTGTTGTTTGACATTGTCCGAAAAAAAACACCTTTGAGAGAACTTTGTGAATTCATCCAAGCCAATTGAAGTCCCAAAAACTTCCCAGCTGTTGAAAATCCCCAAAACGTCGTGCGCGATGAAGTTGCCATGGCTCCTATGGCTATTCCTTGCCTCAGCTTCCGCGGATTGCGTTGGTCGCGATCAACCTACAGCCACGATGCCACGGCAGCTGAGTGTGAATGGCACTGCTAGCGATAGCAATGGTGTCCACCATGCACACCATAACTTGGCCTTGGAATCCATGTTGCCCATTAGTTGCTGGCTTGGTGATTGATTAACACAGCAAGCCCTTGCAGTTTTTTTTAAACAGCAATTTTGTGATGTTTGCCCCCAAGAAACTATTCATGTTGGTAAGTTTCATTTACTTTTTTTTAAAGCTGTTGTTCCCCTCACTTCCACAAAAGACTGGGAGTTGGTTTTTGTTTTGTTTGTTTTCTATTCATCTATCCCCCCCAAAAAAGACATCATCCACTCATCCACCAAACATGTCCAGCAGCGGGGCTGGCTCACTCCTACATATCAACTGCAGGTTGTGCTCTGATTTTGGCTTTCGTGTTGTCCAGCTCCATGGAAGCCTTCCACATCACTTTCTTCCCAGTGCCTCAGCGTGTTTTTTTTTCTCTTAAAGATGCGGAACGGTTGAACCTTTGGGGTTTTTATATATACGATAGATACATCTGTTTGTAGTAGTAGTAGTAGTAGTAGTAGTAGTAGTAGTAGTAGTAGTAGTAGTAGTAGTAGTAGTAGTAGTAGTAGTAGTAGTAGTAGTAGTAGTAGTAGTAGTAGTAGTAGTAGTAGTAGTAGTAGTAGTAGTAGTAGTAGTAGTAGTAGTAGTAGTAGTAGTAGTAGTAGTAGTAGTAGTAGTACGAGAGTAGTAGTAGTAGTAGTAGTAGTAGTAGTAGTAGTAGTAGTAGTAGTAGTAGTAGTAGTAGTAGTAGTAGTAGTAGTAGTAGTAGTAGTAGTAGTAGTAGTAGTAGTAATGTAACCTAAACAATAAAAACACCTGAATACAAAAATACATACATATATGTACAAACATAAAATACACACATATATAGATGTATTTTTAGATACAGTATGGGAGTGAATCGGTTTGATGATAGTTTTTTTTTGAAATCTTCCAAGCTGCAAAGCCTGGGTGTACTAAGCCAGGGATGATTCCAACCTGAAAAGGGCGAATTGATTATTGTCAACTGCGCCTGATCTCACTAATGATCAAACTTTGGGTTTTCTGGCCTTCAAAAAGGCTGTTTATTGAGGTTTGTTTTTTTTGAACTATGATATAGTTTAAGTCCAGGAGAAACTGTTCATTTCGTTGGATGGGTTCCGTTTTCGAGGACAGCTGTCGGTTCTAATGCTGGATCATCAAGGCAAGTCAGGCAACAGGCACTTGGTTTCCAAGCTTTCCCGTACTTTCTGGCAGATTCCCTTCAACATTGAAGGAAATATTATACCATTCCATCCTGAATCCGTTATAAACATCTTTCAAATCCCCCCCCCCGCTCGTGCCACAATCCATTTTTTTCTTTTTGGACCTTTGTATGTAGACTTGAGTCTTTTCGAAGAAAAGATCCAACTTCAAACATCATAAGTTTACTACTAAATTCAGCAACCCAACAGCCCACACTCATGGTTTGCACCCTTGAAAAAAAACACCACCTAAGGAGTCAGGGGTGGTGATCCTCATTGGATTGGGTTTGGGCTTCCTGTTCAAGGTTTCTTTGGGCGAGGCCAGATCCAGCAGCGGTTTCCTTAAACATGGCATTTCGAACCAACCATGTTTTTGAGAAGACATCCGGTTGAAAAGTTGAGAAAATAATAGAAACCACATGGGAAAAGTGAAATTCCATGGAAATTCCTGGAAATTCTTCAAAAAGGAAACACACATTTTCTTTAAAGAATTGGAATTTCCATCTCCTTTTCGATGCTTCCGATGTGGGAATCACATTAGAAAACACCGGCGCGCGTGCAAACCTGCCTGGAAAGGCCGGCTTTGGGTCGGGAGATTTGATTCCAAGTATCGGTCCGGCAGCGGTGAAATCGGCCTTTCTACCCATCATCATTTTTGATCCTGGCCGATGTTGGATTAGGGGAAGTTGAGTGGAAGTTGGTCTAAATGACTTTTAGATACTTTTAGGGATTTGGTGAAGTTAAGAGGTATTTTTTGTTCAAACTTGGAAGATGCTGAATGGGATTTTTTTGGTTAGAAGACTTTGACTTCGGATGGGATGGAATAATTTTCCACACCTTGTGGAAAAACTTCATGGGAGCCATGTAGCTGACGGGAAGTGCTGTTGGTTGGTTGGTTGCATCATTATCCTTTCCAAATAATATATTGCCACGACGGAAGGCAGGATCGGAAGTATTCTGTATCCTGCAGGTATCACCGGCACCTTGCATCCACCTTTGGTGCTGAGGAATCAGGGTGGACTCTGCGATGGAAGGATTTTGCCTCACAAGCTACTGGGTTGCGATCAGGGTAGGCTAGTTTGATGTGGTTCCTACATCAAGTCAGTCATGATATGATCAGAAAAGTAGCAAGAACGCAACCACTCACAAACCTTGAGGGGGAATAAGAATGGCAAATCCAACCAGGATGACTTTATGATCAGTGAATTTGGTATTTGTAATGCCATTAGACTTGGGAGGACATGGTATGAACAGATCTGCTTGCATTGTGTGCAGAGATGTGGGATAGGAGTGAAGAAAAATACATCATACATTCTTTGGTATCAAACATCTGGCTGGTGATTGGTACGGAAACAGGGGCATGAATTCTGAAGTGCAACCATAAAGTTGATGGGTGAATTTTCGCAATACACGGATCGCTTTTAAACAGAGCGCTTGTGCAAAGGTGGGATACATCCTCATCTTTGCAGTGCTGGGGACGATGATCTCCATGACGGTGGTGGGTCTTCTCATTGTGGCCACCAGCCACTTGGTGAGAGGGACCAATAGACTCACCGTAAAAACAGCCTTTTGAAAGATGTACTCGTGTATAGATGTATAATGATGTATATATGTATACACATTGGATCTGAATTACACGGGTTTCAACAAACTCATTTCACATCCTGAAATTTCCATGGACTGTACTGCCAATATTTTGTTGGTGATTCTCGGACTCCACTCCTTCTTTGAAGCATCGATTTTTCCTTGGATCGTTCTTTTCAGCATCCATTTCTTTGAAGCATTGACAACACATCAAGCCTTCCAGTTTCTCACATAACCCAAGGTGAGTATCATGGCATTGGTGACCTTCGCACTGCCTTCGCTTATGGTGTCTTGGACCAGCAGTTCCTAAAATGATAGTTTTTCACTTCACTGCCCCCCTTTTTTTGAAGGGATGATTTTTTAGGTCACCAAATCCTAAAGTTGGTGGTTCCGGGCATGCTTGTTCTGTCCTCTCTTTTTGTTGGGGAGACCTGGCATTTTTTTGCAAAGAGCTTTTTGGTTGCTTCCAACTGAAAGGCTATCATATTCCATCTTCATCCCATCCAAAGCCCAAAAATCCATCCAAATGGGATGAATCCAAACATATGACCTCCAACATAGAGGCTATCTTTCTGGATCATCCCATATGACCTCCATCCAAATCCATCCAAAGCCCCCCCCAAAAAAACCGGTCCTCCCCACGATGCTTTTTTGTTCAGGTTCCCTGATTGCAGCCACCGATCCAGTAGCCACCTTGGCCACCTATGCCAGTTTAAAGGTAGATCCAGTGCTGAATGTCATGGTCTTTGGCGTTACTAGCTGGAAGAAAGTTTGGGGATGAGAAACTTTGGATTGTTTTTTTTGGGAAACTATGAATGACATAAGTTGGACGGACATGGTCGAGGATCTATATATTTACATGTATATCAATATATCATGTATATATACATATATGTATATGTACATATTTTATCCATTGTTGAGGCAGGGGGGATGTTGAGATGTTGACGTGTTGACCCCTCAATTTAAAATTTCACCACGTCAAACCCACAAAAAAAAACGACACTTCCGATTCTGCCGCCCAAGGAATCGATGATCAACGATGCTGTGGCCATTGTGGTTTTCGAAATCATGAATAGTGCGGAGGTGGCTCAGAATGGAAAACGTCCGATGTCACCATTTTTTTCTTTCAAAGGAAATTTGTGGATGTTGATGTCACCCTAGTGGTAGGAAGTTTCATGTACACAGGGGTTTGGAGGTAGTATAATTGCTGAAAGTAGGGAGACTTTGCTATTACTCTGCCATTTATTTGGCAACATAGTATGTGGCCTGCAAATCTTAGTATATTACAGGTATATGTATAATTTATTATACATATACATATGTATATGTACAGTATATAGACATTATGTGCAATTGCCGGATGAGATGAAGCATCTTTCGAAACTTTTCGAAATTGTGGCGAGAATCTCAGTGCAGATATTTTTATCAAATCAACTGGACATGTTCTAAAGCTGTTTTGCCAACCCTTTGTTGAAATCTATATATTAGCGGTCAGTGCAAGAAAACAAACATTGATTCCAGTCAAACAAAACCGGTGATGCGAACGATGTGAACATCCCTTCCAATGATCGTTACTTGGTGGCTTATGAGAGCGAATCCTAATGTATTTGCGAGACAGAGGAATCAAAAAGCACCCCCGAAAGTTTCAGGTCTTTGGCGATCCTTGTGATCATCAGACTGCACAGAACGTTCCATTGGCCACTGGGTTGTTGTGCAGGGGTGAAGGGTTGTAGATCCAATGGGAAGGTTGTTAAGGAGTGAAGCCAAAGGATTTGGATCCTCCGAGCTGTAAGTCGGGTAGTTATCAAAGAGGACCAACTGGTCATGGTATTTTTGCATAATATCATGATATGCCGAGTACTGAAGGGTGAGTCTCATGTCTACAGCAAAGAAATGCAAAAGAAAAGATGGGTTTCCGGTCTCTTGCCAGATTTGTTTATGTATCTGTATTGTGATGCTATGCCCATTCACGTTTACATAAGGCATATAATACAATACCCTGCCAACAAGGGATTCTGATCAAAACATGTTTGGAAACCGGAAGCAGGATCCAGAAGACTTTTTTCAAGAGAGAGATGGGTACAATTTCGGGACCTCTGTTTTTTGGTCCCAGGTTTTAAAACCTCCAAGCCCTGAACTTCCAAACTGCCAAGCAGATCCGGGTTGTGGCAGCTCCAGGGCTGCCATGGAAACCCCACAGCTGAGGCCATCGTGCTTGGCATTTGCCAGAAATTGATTGCTTCTGTGCCTTGCTTCAAACTGCACGGTTTTTTGTTGCAAGTTGCATACACTGGTTTTTTACTGATAAATGAAAAGGGCATTAAAATTTACGTACCATCACTCCTTTTTTTCACATCCCGTTGAAATTTTATAGCCTTTTTAATTAAACGGATCTCTCGAATGCAGCGATCACAAGAGGACATGCATCCCAATTGGTGGGGGTACTTCCATCGAGCCCAGTGAACGCCTTAGCTCAGAAACTTCCATCAACAAACAACCGCGGCATGTAGATACATCAAAGTGGGCGCATGATGGCATGGAGGGCAAGTTCAAATGATTCTAATGGGAGTGTTAGGCTGCTGTTTTTTTTCCTTCCACCTTGGGCGTTGAGGGAAGTTACATTTCCCTCTCTCTGTGAAAAGCTGCTTCTGTGTGGAGATCCATGCCCTAGCAGCCTAAATGATTCGTCTCTAATATTGTCCTCACCTTTTCGATTGTTTTCTTTAGCACAGAGTCCCGAAATTTGAAAGACACCTACTAGAAGAATTCTCAACTTACATCATTTCAGATAATTGAAGGTTGATGAAATGGAATACGTATATAGTACTTTTTCTCCCACAATCATGGGAGTAGGAAATGGGTCCTTTCAATCTTCTTTTCCTTTCATGGAAGTGGGTATTTTTCCACTTCCATGATGAAGAGAGAAAGGGTAACCTCCCGAAGTTTAACGTAGCCCCTGAAAAATGATGGTTGGAAGACTACTCTCCTTTTCGGATGGTATATTTTCAGGGGCTATGTTAAACTTCCAGGGGGTAGGTCACCCAGATCCAATTTCCAATGCTTCTCCACCTTGAGGTGGTTTTGGGTTGCGTGTCTGCCGTGGTGCTGATTCTTCTACTACGCTTCGCCAGCTTGAAGCATTCACAGCTCATGGAGATTTTGTATATCATGGCATGCGCAACTTGCCACGAGAAGAGGATAAAACTTGCCCTTGTTGAAGTGAAAATTCAACACAACTTGCCTCTTAATGAACCATGAATTGGTAGAAAAAATAAGTTTACATTCAAATTTGGTAGGGAAGGATAGATTTGGTGATGCTGAAATTTTACCGTTTAAACAATGGTAGCCTGGCTGCACATGGAAAATGCAGACATTTGTTTCGTTCCACCTCTCACCATCACACCATCACACTGTTTGCTCTTACCAAACAGCAAGACTTCACAGATGTGATTTCGTTCCATCCACTTTCAGGCATATCTAATCTATGGATTGGCAGAGACGTCACACGCCTCCGGGATCATTGCCACACTTTTCGGATCGATGATGATGGGTCTTTTGGTTGGTTCGTTTTGCTGGGTTTTTCGGGGGTTGATTGGTTGGTGAAAAATATTCTGAGAGCCAGAAAGAAATGGAGATGGATGTTTTTTTTGGAATTCTTCTGGGTGTTTTTACTAGGCATATCAGCATATCTAATTTTACTGCAATTATTGGGACTGAACCATGAGAGAAGATGACCATTCCCCTTGCGTCTTTGGCCACATCTTCACAAATATTTCAGGTCATATCCAATGCAAAGGGCAATACGCCTTTCCCTCATGTGAAAGCATCCAACCGTTTATTGGACCACCATTCCACTACGAAAACTCATGGGAATCTAAGTGCGCCTTTTGATGCCCGACTGCCGTGGTCACTGAGGCATTTATGCCAAGCCTCATTTGTCTTCAGAGGGCCTCTTACTGGCTACCTTCTTTGTGAAAGGTGCAATGGTCGAGATTTGGATGTACTTGTCAAGCTCTTTCTTGGAGTCAAGTCTGAATGGTTTGGAAAAGAGTGGCTTTTGATCATTTGAGTTAAATTAGTAGTTGTTCTGAAGTACACAAGTCCCTTCGGAATTCGTGCATTTTTTGGTGGTGATATTTTGAGGAGTCACAAGATAATCCTTCAATGGCTGCGTGAGTTTCAGCATGAAAAAACCATGAGTTTCGAATTGAACAACAAGGATTTTTCCAAGAAATGGAACATGACAGAACCTTCTATAAACCTGACATTAAGGAAGCAGAGGCTCAATTATCGAACAATCTTCACACATCTTCCTTTCGCCAGGCATGGCCACCTTGGCAGATACCTTCACCTTCTTAATCGTTGGTATTGGCGCAGTGGCAGTAAGCACTGAACCACGAGCATTTCACTTCAGTTTGTGGGTCATGCTCTTCTGCCTGGCAGGTCTCCCGAAAAATTGGGGTTGGGGGGGGCGAGAGGATTTAGATGTGAAAATTGGGATACCGGGGGGATGGAAGCTTTCCTTTCGCAAGGTGTGTTTTTGGAAGGACATGGTTTTTGATAATGTCCTTTATCTTGTTTCGGATCACTCTCTCTCTCGCTCTCTGCCAGAACATCTCTAGCTTCAGTTCTGAGTAGTCAACTTCAATCCATAAGCATTTGTTCCATTGTGTTTCATGTCATCCTACACATAAGAAAGATGCCCAGTAACAGTCAAAAAACCAAGGATCATGACATTTTCAGTATGGAATTCCGATAAACCTTCGTTTGCCACTGTTACTGGGACAGGGCGTAGATCCAAATGATACTGTTCATGGAAGAAATCTGGCTAACCAGTTGACGGGCAATTTATCCCAGTATTTACAAGGTTTGCATACATCCCAGGTGGTGCAGAATTTCTTCCATCAACCAGAGTACTTGGGAGAATTACAACTCCATCAGGTCGAGCTGCCTGCATCATGGTTTGTGGCCTCATAGCCAATGGCAGCAAGGTTTGTATTGGAAAGAGCCGGAAGACAGAGGTGTTTTGGGATGGGGTAGGTTGGGGTAGGTTGTTGGGGAGTAGTGAGGATTTTGGTACTGCGAATTGTTGAAATATCTTTTCAGATCAAGTTAAATTTATCAGACAGCTCCCAACTTTTGGCAGACTTCTCAGCAGCTTGGAACGGTTAGACTGGAAACCGAAGTCATCTAGAAAAAAGGGTTGCAGCCAGATCTTGCTACCTCGTATTTAGTAGGAAAACTGGATACACTATAGGCAGATTCCAGAAGTACTATACCATCCAGAATGATCCGGAACTGCGCTTGTAGTCACAGATGCTAAAAGAAACGATGCCAAAAAATGCCTTTTTTGGTTGCCTTTCCCAGATGAGTTGTCTGGAGCAGTAAAAAGCAAACTATCTACGGGGGATTTTGTCACTAGCCTTGGGTTATCGGGACTATGAAATCGCCAATTTTCATGGGAAATTCCTTCATGAACCAACCAGCAGTTCACATTATTTATTTATTCGTTTTTTTTTTCCGCGTTTGAACCACGGTTGACTGGCTCACCTGGTTGGCTGGCTGGTGAAGGGCTCGAAAATGCATGATGTGAAGATGTATCTCCTAGTGAACATGAGGGATTGCAAGCCAGCCATGTTAGTTCGACAGGGCACTTTTTTTTTGAGCTTAAGATCAGCCATTCTGATTTGGGGGCAACCTTACACTTTGCAAAATCAGCTATCAACACAACTTCCAAGAAAATACCATATCGCATCGTTGCGGCTTCTGGGGGGCCAGGTATCAGAATGGCTGCTTTTGTCATGGAGGCATCTCTTCATGATGTGGCACCTGGGTGTGCAAGACATGATATTTTTTTGGTGAAAGTTTTTGCAGACCTTTCAAGTGCCATTACTTGGTGTTTCTTCTTGAGGGCTTAAGAATTGTAAGAACCTGGGCTTTATACATCAACTATATAAACCGTTGCTTCTCCACATAATAATATAATATCATGCATGTCTCATGTATGCATTTTCTATTTATGATATATATATATATATACATAGTTTCTGTTTATTATGTATATATATATATATATATGCTACACAACACCTACAAAAAGAACAACAATTCCATTTCCATTTCGAAAAAAAATCCCACCAGCCTCCCACAAAACCAAGGCATGCAGGGCTCCGAGGTGCTATTGCCTTGGTGCTATGTTGGGAGTTAGGTGATTGGGTTGATGAACTGGAAGGTGCAGGCACCAAAGAGACCTTGGTTACCAGCACCTTGGAGAGGGGATGGGGAAGGGGAAGCTGATGGATGAAAGGTGGGAAAGGTGGGGGGGGGGGATGGGGAATGAGTTATTTTTAAAAATCAAGTTAAACCAAGTATCATGATGATTTTGTATGATGTATCCAGAAAAAAACAAAGCCAGTTGAATATGTTCTATTTGTGCACTTTTTTTTGAATATCATGATTCAAACTTGAATCTGGCGCACAAGCATGAAGGACAAGATGCGCATGCTGTTGTTGTTTTTTTTTGGAGGGTTGAAACTTTATACCTTGGATTTTTTTGGGGAAGACCTGGGGAGACTCGTGTGGTTCATGTTGAGGTTGGGTTGTTTCTTTTGAAGATTTCCCCTCTCATCCAAGACAAGCCGTGGAAAAAGTCTTTGGACCGGACAACCTTTTTGGTAGTCAAAGTTTGAAGAATTCCTTTTCTACAAAAAGGAAACATGCATTTTCCGGGTAAACTTCTTTGGCTTCGTTCTCAACAAAAACATCCAGATTTAGCTGCAGGGCTATGGGAAATGATAGCCAAAATTACACCCACGAAGACTAAGATGTCCCTAAAAATGGGGCCATTTCAAAAGGTAAGTAGTCTCCCAACCACTATTTTTCAGGGAACATGTTAGTTTTAGGAGGATCACTGCTATTTAGACATATCTTCCTTACTACTCTCTTGGCTAGGACCTTCCGTTCTGGGTAGAGCCTTATAATGGCCACAGTGGCTACAGGATTTTCAATTTTCAATAGTTTTTTTTTCAATTTCAAAGAAGACTATGATGTTAGCCACTTCAGAATCCCCGAAAGTTTTCGCCCCTTATATTTTTTCTGGAGGTTTCTATCGCTTCAAATCACAACCAAGGTACCTTGGTTGTGATTTGCGTCTTCCTGTTGACCTTTGGAGGCACTACGCAACTCATGCTGCATTGCCTTGGAATTCGCACCGGTCCCTTGGCGCCCAAGATTTCAGGCAGCTTTACGCCCCCCACCGACCGAGGCTTGGGATCAGGTGTGGTAGATTCCTATGGATTTGGTAGAATCAACTGGTAGGTTTTTGAGGTTGAAAAAAAGGTGAAGGTTCCATGAGTCAACCAGGTATGGCTCAATTTTCTTTTTTGAGGAGAGGATGCGCCTGAAGACTACCTCTCTGGGCATATGCTGAGCTGTTCGAAGACTTGTGCTACAATATTGGATAAGAACTGTCTTTGGCCTCTTGGATGGAAATTTGATGGACGTGTTGACACTTATGATAGGCAACCCTCCAAGAAAAAGCTCTTACAGGCTGGAAGTCAATAAAGTCAATAATGGATTATCCAAACTTTTTATATTCGACTATATTTCCCACAACCAAAACTATGACTTCAGTACTGTAGTCCAAATTCACATTCAAACCTAGTCAATGTGAATAACACATAAGTGACATAAGTATTTTTCTTCATTCTTTCCTTGTTTCCAACATGCTTTCTTAAGCTATCCGTTTTTTCACAGATACGGAAACTGTCAGTAAACCACCACCATCAACACCATCACCACCTGGCTTGTGACATTCCTTACCAGTCCGGTAAGGCCATGCTTAGTGGGTGACCCATCGACGAAAGACGAATCGCTGGCTGAGCTAACACGTCATGCCCTACATGACTTGCTCCATGATGCGGGAATGAATCATCGCTCGCAGGCTGGGGGGTTGGAGATAGGTCAGGTTGGGGTGGTACCAACAGCATATGGTTGGATGTTAGTATGGGGGGTTTGTTGACCCCAAACAGTTTGAGGCCCCCCAAAAAGCAGGAAGCAGTTTTATGTGAGTTTCCAGTGGATCTTCAGCCATGGAGATCTGAGTTGGTTGGATGTGAAATATCAACAGCTTTGAGCCTTTTGCAACAGTTTCGGAGTGACGCCTGGAGACAGGGGAGGTCAGATTTTTGTTTTCAAAGATTCTGAAAAATAGGCATGATGTATAATGATTGACATTTGACATCCTTTCTTTGACCTGGATCAAAACAAAAACTAAACTTCCAATATTACAATTTGCACCTCGAAGATACAGCAGTTCCAATTTTGGATCCTTTTGGGATATGGTGATAGGATGATGGTATGAGAGGATCCCAAAGATGTAACATGTGCCAATACTTCAGTGCGTTTGATTTTTTTGGTGTCCCAGTCAATCTTTTTCGTCCAGGCCGTGTATCGAAGAACACCGTCTTTGCGAACAACTTTCAACTGTACCTTAACACAGCAACATATGTGTTTCGGGATCGTTTCTAAAAAGAACACATTCGTCCACATTTTTTGATACACTGACTTGCGAACTGTCAGACATTTTCTGTCAATGAGATTAAGTTTTTTCTTTTTTAGCCATGTAGATCATTATAGATCTGCCTCGTACATCTATCATTTTCATTTGCAAAATATGCTATGCAAAAAAAGTTGCAGAATCACACACACACACACACCATAATACACATGCGCAAAAAGGGCGAAGGTGTATGGAAATTATTATGTACTATCATTATCCTTTGTGCAACTGCACCCACCAAAACCGCTTCGACGTTTCCATCTTCTGAAGCTCTGCTGTCCAAGGTCATGAAAGTGACAATGGCGATATGTACAGTTCTGAAAGCAGCTGAGGTGATATTCCACCTCTAGTGGAAGGTGGTTTTTTCACATTTTTGAAAAAAACAAACATGATTTTCAACACCTTCATGAGTGTTACATTGGATTTTTGTTTTTTTTGCTATGAATTTTCATTTTTGTGTTTGTCTTCTTTTTTTGGCATTCCCACGTTTCCACAAAACATTTCCCTCAGATGCTGTGTAATTCTCTGTATTTTTGGCAGTGTCAGCATAGAAGCCTGAATTCCAGTCTCGGCCCTGGAGTTTGCCATTTGGGCCTTTGGCCCGTATCTTCGTTGCTACGTAGCATCCCTATGTTGGGCGTTTTTTTTTTCGACATGACATGCCAAGATTTGGGAAAATGCCATGCAATTTTGGAGCATTTTTTTTTTCCGCCGAAGTTCACCAGAGATCTCAGCAATGAATGAAACCAGGGATGCTGATGGTAGCTGAACCAGGAAAATGCCCATGCAATGTCGTTTGGAGACCTCCAAAGTTGAGGTTCACAACACAGGTTTTGTTCAGTGAAATGGCGAGCCGAAGTTTGGCGAAGGATCATTTTCCTTGTGATGTGAAGTGATTTCTACCGTTTTGGTACAAGAAGGAGCTTGGAAATATCGATTTTTTTGGGGAATCCGAAAATGTGGGTGATCAGTTTTCAATTCTCATGTTCCAGCATGAAAGTCCTTCATCATTGGGATGCGGCTCCCGCAAACAGACCTCAGTAGCTTCAACGAATACATAGCCACCATGTTTGGGGGAAAGCTTTCCGGGCCTGCAAGGATCTGTAGCTGATGCGTGAAAGGACACTGTCATGTCACTACGTTTTTTTTTCTGATAGATCTCACTCTGCTAGTTTCTGCAGATGCCCTAGAGATCCTTAGAGCATCTTTGGGAAATTGAAGATTGGAGCTTTCCTTTAGTGGTTTGTTCAAGTGAGGTGGACTGATACCATCATGCCATCTAGTAGGATGGATTTTCATTTGATTTCCTCTCTAAAACTCTGGCAACGTTGTATCTTTAGATTCCTGCATGAATGATCGACTTCATCCTGATGAGACGACACCCAAAGCATCTGTATTCATTTTGACCTTCGGAGAATTGTTGACATCCGTTTCAATCATGGCAGCTAGGAAAAGATCACGATTCCAAGAATCTGGGTTCCAATTCTATCCATTGAGGCTTGCCCAAACTCTGGGAGCTACAGTGGATATATAATCTGTTTCATTTTGTGTGAAGGGAATCCGGACATTTAAATTTCTTCTTCCACTTGTGAACCAGTGTTTAGGTAGGGCCCAACATATTCACCTCATATGATCCGTCCTTACATCCTGTACTCTCCGAGATTTCTTTGCAATCCCGAGGTGCCATCTGACCATCTCGGGTATTGCCTATCATACGAAACGTGCCTGTGACAACTGTGATCGTCCGATTGAGGTAAGGATGATCATCTCTGAAAATGATGGATGTTGGGATGTGGGGATA
This sequence comes from Breviolum minutum Mf 1.05b.01, assembly GCA_000507305.1. Classification (NCBI taxonomy): domain Eukaryota; class Dinophyceae; order Suessiales; family Symbiodiniaceae; genus Breviolum; species Breviolum minutum. The sequence continues at coordinate 30,094 of DF240291.1, forward strand.
AAAACCCTCCTGGGAACTAACATATCAACATATCCCATCCAGGATGGCAGTTGGGAAGATGATTTTCCTACCTTTCATAGGTGGGATATGGACTCGTTCCCAGGAGTAAAGTCAAAGAGATTTTGTGGTGAAAATCAAAGACGGAGCAAAGGATAGCGGCTGGTAGCCATGAAGTACAAAGTGACGTGCTTTTTTCAAACACTTGTACGATCTGACCCGCGTGTTAAGGACTAGCAAGGGAATTGCTGCAAATGTCCTGAAGAGGTAAAAACTTAATGTAGATCTCTGAGATCCAAGTTTATGTATATATGTATCTATATATATATATATACACATGTTTTTATAAATATCGATGATCCAAACCATCTTGAAAGTTGTATCGTTGATCTGTTAACCAAAAGCCGCTTTCTGAAGCTCGACTCTCAGCGTTTGCAGGATCGCATGTGGTTTGCCTGCGCAGAGGGTTGCGAGGTCAGATCCCTGACATGGATGGACATGGATGAATCTTGTGACCTACCCCAAACACCAGCGGAACTTTCAAGATCTATACGTTTCTAATAGTAGATAACTGTTGGGATCAGGTTGGCTCAAAGAAGAGTTGCCGCCGAAAACACCCAACTTTTTGGTTGGCCCAGAAGATGGATTGTTTTTTTTTCTAGCAAGAAATGGTGGCAGGTGTCTTTAAAAAAATGTGAGGTCATGATTTTTGTGAATCTATCATGGTTTGGCAAGTAAAATCCTGGTCGTTAATGATATCGACTCCACGGTCACCTTGATAGATTTGACACCCCTGGGACTTCAGTCATGCTTCTTCGTTGAGTGACTAAAACCAAAAAGGCCACTTTTTCATGCAGATTTTTTGGCGATCGTAAGCGACGAGCTGCTCCAGTTCTTTTTATCTGCGGAGTTGCGGAATATACGTATATATATATAAACCATGTGTGATGATCCTTATCCTTATAACCCAATGAATGAAGGATTTTCCATGGAATGTTGGTGCTTCGTTTTTTTGTTGTCTTTTTTCCCAGGTGGACTTTTGTGCTCGTTGTCATACCATGCTGCAACAGCTCTTTGAAGGACGTTCGGAGACCCTAGGCCCTAGGAGTCCGGAGGCAGTGAGGCAACATTTTTTTGAGGGTCTCTATATATGGGGGTTTCCTAAAATGGTGGGTTCCCCCAACAAACCCATGGGTTTTCCTACTAAAAATGAGCATTTTGGGGTGTGAAATGGGGGTACCACCATTTAAGGAAACACCCATATATCTATGAGAAGCTAAACATGAGTACTCTGGTTTAGTGATGATTTTCTCGGAAGAAACGATCCAAAGTTGCAAATTTTGAATGATGATTTGCCCGGAAAAAAAGGAACAAAAACTCTACAAATTTCCAAGTGTTTCGGAGAGTCTCCATGATCTTGGGCATCCTCCACTTATTGGGAATAAAACCATCTTTTTTATCTTGACGAATTTTTCCCAAAATTCATATGGAAACCAATGGAACCCTTTTAACAAAAACGAAAGGTTTGTAGATGAAACATTCTATTTTTTTTTGTCCGTTTTTTTTCACCTGAGGTGACCTGGAACGCAGCCTTTGGACAGATTCCTTCACAAGCCAGTGCGCTAAAGCAGCGTTACGCGCTCCTCCAACACAGCGCCAGGTAAGGTTTCCATGGTGGATTTGGTGTGGGAAAATCTTGGAAGTTCAAGACGTGGGTTTTTTTGAGGACTGTAGTCTGACAATAAGTTTGATGTTGCAAAGGAACATCTCCAAAAAAATCCTGGTAAATGTCATGAACATGATGGATTTTAAATTGGCACCAGCAGGTAACTGGAGGGATGATTGTATGCCTGGCGAGATTGATAACCCCCCAACCTTTGTTCAAGTGGAACTGAATCTGCTACACAAGATTTAAAACCCAAAAGAGTTGTCCGATCTTAGTAGGTTTGGCAAATCGTTTCACCAGCCCAGCCGTTGGTTTTTCCGGGTGTGGAATGCAGGCGGTCCCCGTGCGAAACCGCAGGCCTTTATTGACATCTTGGCTTTTGATTGGCCCTTGCAGATGTTTCAGGAGACCATCGTTTCAAAAAATATGGTGATGAAAAGCTGAGAGGTTTGGTGGATGAGAGTTCCTTTATTGTTCTGAAGGTAGATGTCTTTTCTGAAGGTAGGATTTCTGATTGGATTGTTCAAGTAACTAGATTCCATGTCAGGATGTTGGATATCAGTCATGATTGGTAGACCGAGCAGAAGACTTTGCACCAAGTAGAGGGAAGCTCCATTAGTTCAGTGTCGGCTTGTTGCACTGGTTGCGTGATGTTGAGTGGCGGACCCCAGACTTGCGTCCATTGCGACCAGTCCTTTTTCTTCCCGGAGTCCCAGAATCCTTGTCTTAGAAACACCACAAACACACCAGATTTTGTGGGGTACACTCCCCTCCCAACTGACACAGGGTCCTAGTATCTTCCTACCTTGAACTGCTGTAGCTGTAGCCCGTGTTGATTTTCAGGAATCTATTCATCCTACCCATAGCCTAGTGATATCACACGACTTGAGTCGACCCACTCACAGCCTGAGTTTTGGGGGTCCAAAGCTCCAAAAAGTCTCCTGATGTCACAGGTTTTGGGGTCGACAAAACATCATGATTTTGCTTCTGCTTTTGGAGATTACTTCAGTTTTTTTTAAAGCAAAACATTTTGGGATGGTCAATTGATTGACACTGATGATCTGGTTGGTGCTTTCAACTATTTTCACCCCTACTTGGGGAAATGATCCCATTTTGACGAGTATATTTTTCAAATGGGTTGAAACCACCAACTAGTGATTGATTGAACCTTATTCGGATGATTTGACTTCCTGTTTTTTTCAACAGCTGTAAACAGGGCCTGTTTTTTTTCGGCAGGATTTGGTGCGTGCAGTGGCCGATGTGGCAGATGCAAAGGTGGTGCATTTGCAGGCACCTCCAACTCGAAGGTTGGTGGATATTCATAGATATGGTGTATAAGATATGTATACTAATAGATACGGAGTAATGTTTTTTTTTTTTCCAACTGTGCTTAAAAGTCCAAAATAACTCACTCACTTGGTTTCTCTAACAAAATTTGAAATCATTGGTTGATGTGAATTGATTTTCCACAGGGAATATCCTTGGTTGACCTATCATTGAAATGCAAACTTTCTTCTACATGTTCAAGTCCATCCAAAGGCGCGCATCTAAATCTGCTGGAATCTTTGCAGTTTATGGAAATGTTTCAGATTGTGAATCGATAGGGTGATACTGTTGATGGTTCAGAAATCCGGCTATCACCACCTGGGATGTATAAATCCCTGTAAATAATGCGATACATTACCAACCTCAACTGGTTAGCCAGATTTCTTCCATCAATAGTATTTGGATATATTTGGTGCATGTGAGTTGCTCCATAAAAGTTGCATTCATTTTTTGGAACTTTGAGGGGATGAGAAGACCCCAATTTGACAAGCATTTTGTTTTTTTTGAACCGGATGGCTCAATGACCACCTACCATCTAGATGAGGTTTCTGTGTGTAGATTCAGATTTTTTCGGGGCAGGATGGATCAGACATGGATGTGGCGCAAGATGGTGATTTCTGGCCAGGGATCTTAGACCGGAAATGAACTGAAGGCCTGAAGGCAATGAATTACCGATGTTTTATCAAAGTAGTATTGGCAAATGGACATACAGTAACATGTATATATATAGATAGATTTACATATATATGTATATTTATATTTAGATTTACATACATATATATGCATATATATATAATATGTATATGATATATGTATACGCACTGTATACCTCATAGATTTCTATTTTGTGATATTCCAAATGCATGATGTATAGATCGGTTTTGTAAGAACGAAACCGGCACGTGACTTTGAGAGAATCTCACAAGACTGAAAAATGTGTGGAAGTCAATCCAAGTAGTTTTTTGTTCCAAATGCCAACGGCTCAAAATTCTGGTACACTACCGCTTTGGGACCACATATGTAGGACCATGATTAATATTCCAGCCATTCATTTTGAGGTCTAGAATTTTGAGCCATTTCGCTCAACCAGATAATCTCTCAGAAAAGTGTTTCTTTGAGAAGTTTGAGGATATAAACACAAGCAATTCCAACATCTAAATACGTTCCTTCAAGACAATCCAAATCTCATTGCTGTTGCAACTTGTCTTTCCAGCGACCATCACCTCATTTGGGGTTTGCCTAACCTGGTCCGCTCGCCGTCGTGGAAAACGCTCAAGATCTCAGTGTTCAAACCTGAGTGGTTCCTGGTTTCATTGGCCAAACAGCTTTGGGGCCACACGTGCCTTGTGACGTGCCATGCCCAGCATGACCCGTGTAAAGTCACGCAGGTCAGCTGTAGTGATGTGTATGGCGTTGGTAGCATGGATGGAGATGAAGGAAATGGAGATGGATTCGATGGATGGTGCTGCCTTTGTGGCACCCCATATGGTTTTTCACCAGAACGGCGCCATCCTTTCAACACCACACTCAAGGTTTGGAATGACTTGGATGGAAGCCAAAAAATCAAGGAATTCGAAGCGTTCGACCCCTAGCAGCCCTAGCAGGGGCTTTGCAAAAACGAAGAAGGCACAGCATTCAGAGTCGCATGTTCAGATGGATTTCAAGGGATTTTTTTAACCCAGTGGCCTCATTCTTGATCCTTCAAAGACTGAAATGATTCAAGCATTCTGAAGCTGTTTTGGAAAGTGTCAAAAAAAACTGCATCCAACTAAAAGTATACAAAAAGTTTAGTACTAAGTTTAGCAAAACGCATTTTTTTGTTGTTGTTGGAGATTTCTGTTCATTTGGGTAGTGCTTCTGTTTTTTCCTTGTCAGGTTGAGACAACGAAAAAAGAGCCGAGTCCGGCCCCAACTACGCCGGTTGAGTCCAAAACGAGTCCGGCCCCAACTACGCCGGTTGAGTCCAAAAGTTCCCCCGCGCCGAAAGAAGAGTCAGATGAAGATCGAGAATTTCGAGAGAGATACCTTTCAGCAGAAAAGGAAACACAACCTGATTGGAAACAGCAGATGGATGCTGCAAAGACAAGGGAAGCAAAATTCAAGACTGGATTGCAGGTTGGAGATTTTAAGACCAGCTATTCCATTCTCTTTGAAGAGTTTGCTGGTGCATTTCTTGAAGGTGACAAGGAAAGGCTTGATAGTTTCCTTGAGAAGCTTGGGATTCCGGCACCGGTGCTTCTTCTCATTCAATTGGTAGTTATTGGAGTGCCCTTTGCTGGAATTACCTATGCCATGGGCCTATGGAAATAGGCGGCCCAAAAGGCCTGTGCGAATATGAAACTTTTCCGCCGCAACGGCAGCCAAAGTACGAGCCCGTTGTGTCGAAATGGCAAGTTTGAAGTGTCCTAAAAAGGTTGGGGGGGAATGACATGCCGTGACCACCAGTGGAAAAAACTGGTCTCAGTTTATTTCTGCACTAAAAAGTGATGGTTATATATGGTCGCATGATTGCTTGAAGATACGGATGCCCGGATGCCTCTATTATGTGTATATTTAACACAATTGCAACTCCTGCACTTTTGGAGCAAAAACAACAGAGTTATGTCACCATGAAATACAATCAAAGACGCATCTTTTGTTGCATTTGAGGCACCTGGTGGGCTTTCTTCAGCTCCTGCGTTATGCGAATCAACGACCTGCCAAGGTAGACCTGCATACCCAAGTTTCAAGAAAGATCTTTTGGAAGCCACCATGATATCGCCATTCTTAAAATTTGTTTATGTAGCAACAGCCGAAAAAACATATTAAATACAAAACACACACACACACACACAGAATAACAAGGTGATGATATCCCCCCCACCCTGACATCGATTTCTTATTGGTCGAGGAGATTCGTTTTGGTGAGCTGACACCGCGTGGGCCACGGGTTCCGGAAAGTGCCTTCGTATTGGGTGGCATTGACAAATGTGATGCGCAGGCGTCACAGGGCTCGGCGAATGAATGGGTGCCACGATATGCCAAGATCATTGTTGACTTTCATAGGGTAAGGTTCCCACTTCAAGTGGTGACTTCACAGAAAAACCCATTTCTTGAAGATAACCTTTGTTTTAATTGAAGGGGGAGATTTTGAAAGATCTGGGGTGGATTTGCACAAGACATCAATGGCTTTTCCTGTTTAGGCAGACCAGTCTTTTAGGATGATTTGACAGGTATCCCACCCCGAATTTTCGCCACAGGTATGAGTGATGGAAGAAAACATCGAAAAGATGAATCTGATTCTTTAGAATTCTTTCACTACCAGCTGCCAGGATATTTGTTTGTTGTAAGATGTGTCGCTTTCCACCCTGTAACATTTTGCAAGAATGAAGAGTCAACATCGTCAACAGCCCCTGCTCTTCAGCCCCGAGCAGGCTGAGTGGGAACGTTGGAAGAGATACAAGGACCATCCAGAATGGCAAAACCGGTGACTCCTTTCTTAGAATGGAATGGTTGAAGCCAAGTTACAGTTTTGCCGTTGGATATTGTTTTTTGAAAGGTGACCCAAAAAACCCGAGGATTCAACTCACATTTGATGGTGGGATTTTTTTTTAACGCAAGTCATGCCATAGGGTTTTTTATGGAGTCGCTGCTTTGTGGATGGGTGAAGTTCAGGATGGAATGGAGAAGCGGAAACACTGAGGTTGCATAGTGGTTGTTGAGGTTTGAGATCTTCACTTTTCAATGGGCTTTGGTTGGTGGATGGACTTCTTGGGTTCTCTTGCATTTGGTGAGTTGCTGCCCTGCTTCTAGGCATTCCTGTTGGTGGATTCTACCTGGGTACCACCCCGAAACCTTCACCCATTTATCGCTTTTTCCATGCCGTTTGACCTGTGAGGAGGTCGTGAAGCCTGAACGCATGGTCTTGGAAGAGGACTTTCAGGTGCGGAACCCTTGAAATGTTGATGGAAGAAACCCTTCATCAGTTGTAGGGTAGTAGTTTTATCCCGCGAAAAAAAAGGAGGGATTTCTTTTTCAGGATCCAAGTCCTAACCGACTTTTTCACACTTTTTCGATCTTTCCGATCTGGGAGTTTTTTCTTGTGTTGAAAATCCAGGTATTGTTTTCAGGAGGTCAAAAGATTCTGGGATAGAGTTAAGGACTCCAACATTTTTTTTTGGGACTCCAATGCCGCCGGAGCATCGAAGAAAAGTTTCAGTACTTTAAACAGATTCTGAAATGTATATATATGGTTCCGTGTCCCGTGTTGCCAGTCCCCCCCCCCCCCATGGTATGGGTCCAAAACCCACGTTTTGGCTACATTTTCATGGAACCCGCCAAAACACATGGTATTTACAATGTTTTGACAAGCTCGGCCTCCGAAACCGTGGTATTTGCAGCGTTTTGTAATACTACATTGTATACTACTACTCTTATA
>DF240291.1:37723-56219 GCA_000507305.1 Breviolum minutum Mf 1.05b.01
GGGGGGGGACGAGGGCGACGCTGCACCATATATACATACATTTATAGGTCATCGAATTTGTCCTGTCAAAACCCATCCTAATCGGTCCATTGAACATCTTGAACATCTCCATGCGTTTCAACACACTGATGGCTGAAATCCGGCGATCACTTGGATGTGTGAAGCCCCTCCAAAAGGTTTGGGATAAACTATCAACTGTTGCAGGATTTTAGTCACCATAGCACCTGGAAAAGATGAGTTGAAAGACTTCTTTCGTTTTAGGATTGCTTCCTATCAACTGCTATGTCAGTTTCATGGTGTGCAAACGCTTGGAAGTACGTTCCTCACCCGGCGGTGGACATACTTTCATACCGAAGATTTGAAGGAGAAAACAACAAGAGGTTGAGCTGATCAGCTGTGGGGATAGTGGTAAAGAGGGGGTTATCTTAGCTGTTTAGCACCACAATTTTGGCTTTGAAGAAATTCTGTGCCTCCTTTCAATCCTCGCTGTATTTGTTGGTATTTGGAAGGTGCACGGAGCTTTTGCTCTCTTCTTGGTGCATGGAGAATTGGTTCCCTTGTCTTTCCGTTGCTTGGCTCACTGGGAGTGGATCTTTGGCCTTCAGCAGACGTCAAATTACAGCACTCAGCAAATCATTCTTGGAGGTTCTGAGAGCACATGATCCAGAAAGTTCATGATGATAGTTCTGAATGGTATAACTTGGGCAGGACTTTTTCGCATGTTGAAGGAATATCAGTTGTTGCGGTACAACTTTGTTGCAAGGTCAATGGTGTTTTTCACGTTTCAAGCAGCTGAAACGGATGTTGAGAATCATCCCTTCATTCTCCTTTAGCAGGATCTTAGCCAACGCTGAGTTAAGTTGTTTTTTTTTTTTTGGAATATTCGATGAATGGCAGAAATCTGAATATAATTCCAAAAAGAGCACGACATGTTAGCAATATATGTAGAAACTGAGAAACTGCATATGTATATGATACGATATATGATATGAATCATCCCCCCCAACTGTGAGGCCAAAGATGCCTGGACTCAGATTTGGATCACTTGATGATGAAATTCAAACGTCCTTGGTATGGAAACCCGGATCTGGTGGAGGATGTGCAACACCAGGTATCTGTGAGGATTCATTAAATGGAAAGACAAGTCAACAGACTCCAGAGAATCAACATTTCCCATGAATTGGACGTTATTTAGAACATGATCTTAGTAAACCTGGGGTGAGCTAGAAAGATTCCCAGGAGCTTCATCTTCAATGTATGACTTTTGTTGTTTCTTCAGGATCCGGGCTTCTACTTGGAATGTATTGAATGTTGGTTCTCTTCGGGTTGAATTTGAAAAGCCACGCAGCCATCTTTCCAGGCAAAATAGCTCCATACTCGTATTCCAAAAAATCCACTCTCTTTCACTCCTAGCTGGGCTGGGGCTGTTGCAATTATTTCAGCACTTTGTTGCTTGTTTTTCTTCCCTTGCGCAGGTTCTCTACCGTTTGATGAGCTAACACATTTCAGAGAAGCTGAAAAGAGCTCCTACTTCCCTAACAAACTTGTGATTTCCTCTTCTGCTGCGACTCCTCAACCACTTAACACTCACCTTTAGTTATCTATACACTTGTATTCAAGATGCCTTATCTTCATTTGAATTTTTATTCAAGACATTTTTTCCAAATCACCTGAAGGTCTTCCCCTGACTTCTCAAGGTCTCAAGGTCTCCCCGAAGCGTAGCTTTCACCTGTGAGGTTGACGTGTCAGGTACCACGAAGCCCAATCAAGTCCTTACGGCTCAATGCCATGAAGTCCCTATTGAAAGTCACCTCCGTCAAACGTTTAGCAGCACACTTTGCACGAGAAAGGCGGGAGAAATGGGAAGAAACGGGAGGTTTGGGGCAAGGAAAGTACGTATTGAAAACATGATGTTTTTCCAACAGTTTGTGATATTTTCAAACGTGAAACATCCAAAATGATTTGGGATACTCCCCCAATCCATGGTATTCCATTAATCATATAACTTTCGGAAGTCTTGTGAGTGAAAAAGGAGCTTCAAGGCTAAACGATGCTAAAAGCTATGTGAAGTGCTGATTCTTCCCGTTTCGACCGGCCGAATTTAAACATGTACCAGTAGTTCTTGTAGGAAACCATCCCCCCAAATGTATATCCAAATGTATTGAATCCAACCCTTCAAAGGCCTGCTATTCACCTCCTCCCCAAGGTTATGGTACTCCCCGTTTTCAATTGGCTTGAAACCACCACCTAGACATATTCTAAATGGTCAGTGAAATTGAATCGCCCACCAACACTCCACCCTTTTCCGTCACAGGGGTCGAGGTTTGGGCGTGGCCCGTGAGTTTTTAGCCTTGAGTATGGAGGTGCTTTTTCTTGGGGTGGGGCGGGTGGGGCAAGAGGTGATTTTTAGGATCTACACCCCAGAAATCTAACATAGATATCAAAAATGGCCATAATCTAAAGGAGTCCACCTTTTCCAAATTATTTTGGGTATCCATGTTAGTTTTCGGGGATGTACTGTATATGACTTGTATGATTTGATGTGATTTGTAATTTGTATGAATTTAGTAATGATTTTGGTATGATTCATATGTGTTTTGCTGAGATAAATCGATCACTTCTGAAAAATATACTCAATATGACTCAAGATTGTGTGATACACTCTTGAATGCGCTGTTCCTTCAATTTCGTTGTGTTTTGTTTCAATTCCCGAGTCGTCCGGACTTACCGGTGAGTTCACCGACTTTTTCTCTGATGAAGGCCTTCATGACAGCCAAGAACGGTCAGCATTTGGAGGATCATCTGGTGAAGGGTGAGGAAACTTTGAGGAAGTCTTCAAAAGTTTGATCTATGAGGGGAGATGATGATGATGATGACGATGATGATGATGATGATGACGATGATGATGATGATGATGATGATGATGATGATGATGCTGGTGATGATGATGATGATGATGATGGATGATGATGATGATGATGATGATGATGATGATGATGATGATGATGATGATGATGATGATGATGATGATGACGATGATGATGATGATGATGATGATGATGAGGATGATGAGGATGATGACGATGATGACGATGATGGTGCCAAATGGTGGAAAGAACCAAACATGCAACAAGGTGAAGATCAGGTCCAGAGTAAAAACTGGTAAGTCCTGTTGTCTCCAGCTTCCCGAAACAGGAGGGACAAGCACTATGGGATTACGACGCAGACTCGAGGACCTCCATGGAGTGCATGTGTGTTAAATGGAAACAACGAGCAGATTTGCTGATGTTGCAGGACCTTCTGGTTCTCCGAGATGAAGGTGAACTCCCAGTGCTGTCAGTTGTATCGTGCCTGTGGCATCTTGCTGGCACAGGCAGGAGAAATTCAAATTCACAAGGAAAGGCAACGATTCGTAAAATCCTGGTGTACATTTCGAGTGACCGCAAATGAGTGACCGCATCTCTTGTTGGGAAAGCTGCGCAGCCAGAGGGATTCTAGGATCGTACTTCTGAGCTTGTCGAAAAATGGCCTAAAGGAATCATTGTTGAATCTTGATAGGGACCCTTGTTGTGCACGGCAGTGGTTAATTATTGGCAACTTGCGGAAGAAGTTTCTACAAGCGTGAAGTCTGTACGAATCTATTCATTCATATTATAAATGGTGCCCTGATCCTTTTGAAATGAACATGTAGCAGTGTAAGATCAGGATTGAATCTTTCAAGGTGTTTTATAAGCGCAGGGTTTGCAAAAGCACCAATACTGAATTCCCAAACTTAGGGCCACAAATTTGAAAACAAGCAATTTTTATCCCAGTGGCAGGCGCTGCTCACAGGAACGCGACTTCAGGTGTGGAATGTTTTTCAAAATTGGAATTCAAAATCCACAGGGACTTCAGGTGTGGAACCAGGTCTGAGGGAGTGTTGCCCTGAAACCATGAGGGTGACTTGGCTCCAAACTGAGAATGATCTTGGGAACTTAGGCATTTCCAGAGTCAGAGTCTAAATTGGAATACTTTGGAACTCACTTACCCCACCTTATTTGTACCCTACCATCCACCACTGCACTTCACCCTGAAGGCGCCCGAAACAATCCCAATCAACAGTATGATTATTGATTGTCTAAATCCAGTAGGGGACTCCAGTAATTGGATGTATCATCCAAGCAATCAATCAAATCAGCCAATCGCAGGGAAAAGAATTTGTATCTTAGGATCCCAATCCACAGCCAATCACAGGGTATCATCCAGCCAATGCATACCCTCCACACAACTAACATATCCCCTCCCAGCCGGCGCTTTTGAAGATGATTTTCCATTTCCCAAGGTGGGATATGTTAGTTCCCAGGAGGGCAGATCCCTTTTGTCAAAGCCACCAACAGGTTTCCTTTCCCACGCTGCTGTATAGTCTTCTTCTCCGTCACTTAGGTCTGACTCCAGGGGTGTATATGATCTGGGGCAAATCTCTGTGGTTCTGGTTGTTGTTGTTGTTGTTGTTGTTGTGGTTGTGGTGGTTGTAGACTTTTTTTAGTTTTTTGAGTTGAGAAGTATCAATGCTGAGGTAGATGTATATATAACATCTGGAAAATTCTGGAAAGCCATAATTTCAATCAATCAGCTCTTGGTACCAGGGCGTATATGGTTTGTCAAACCTGCAAGGATAATTTGGTCAGATTTTTGGAAAGCTACATTTGGAATGGATATTTGGGTGCGCTTCAGAATTACATACTCGCAAAGTGACATGGATACCCAAAATGATGGTTTGCAAAATGTGGACTCCTTTAGATTATGGCCGTTTTTGGTATCTATGTTAGATTTCTGGGGTGTAAGGGTCCTAGAATTTAGTCCTTTCGAACAACAACACAAGGTTTTTTTTCATAGCCACAGTCCCTAGTTTTGAGACTCGACTAGAAGTGGTCCAAATCCAATGCAGTCCTACTGTTGATGGAAGAAATCCTGCACCAATTGATATGGTAAATATCCCATTCTTTACAAGGTTTTATACATCCCAGGTCGTGCAGGATTTCTTCCATCAACAGTATCTCATCAATGGATCAAAGCTCTCCAGTCTTTCATTCCTCGTAACAGTAGCTAGGACCGGATGACCTCGCGAACTGTTTTGGACAATGTGATTCTGAGTTTTTTTTTGCAAAGGGCTTCAAAGAAGTGGAAATGAATGCCTCAGGGTCCAAGGATTTTCCGATAGATTTTGTGGCCATTTTACACCAAACAGGCACCTAGCAACGAATGCAACTTTTATCAACATACGTGCCATTCGTTTTTTCTTTGAAAACTTAGTGACTCACCTCCAAGTGACCCAGGAGCAGTTGGTGTAGCAACTCCTGGTTTGGCAGACCTAGCAGTTTTAAGGTGCCAGAGAGAGGAGAGAGAGAGTTGGAAAAAGATCGCCTTCCATGATACCAAAATCTGATCCATCAGTTCTCCATGAAAAGTCTCCATCTCCATGAGTTTGGTATGTTTTGATATGGTTCGGGTACATGGTGTTCCAGCCTTATTTTCTGCCTTGAAGCTCCAGATTCTGCCACCAACATTTTTTTTCAGTCGTTCTGTAGCAAAGCCCAAGGTGTTACAAATGCACGTGTCGAGACGATGCAGCACATCTAAACATCCTTTCCCCAGGAATTTTATGATGGGTACCATACATTCAACCAAAAAAATAGGTCTATATAAGTGTTGTGCCAACAAACAGCTAGCCAAAGTGGTGTTTCCTGAAAGTTGATGTGACCTACCACCTGGCAGTAGATGGTACAAACACCACTTTCCCATGTTTTGGCCAGAGCACAAGACCTGGTGCAGACTAGTCAGCTCAAGGTAAGTAGAAAACAGTCACCTGAACGTGAAACAGCCTCGATGTTTCTGAACGAAAAAGTACAATATGATATCACATGGATTTGTTTCATTATAGTGATGACCATCTTAATCTGTAAGGATTCATCATCGTCATCATCATCATCATCATCATCATCATCATCATCATCATCATCATCATCATCATCATCATCATCATCATCATCTCTTCAGTTTCATGTCTTCCACATATTTCCTAAAAATCCACTTCATTTCCCCAACTGCCCTAAAAATCCCTTGGAAAACTCAAACAAAAGTTTTCCATTGTTCTCCAACCCCTCCGTTGCAACGGCGTCTCGGTACAGGCCCTGTTTGGCCAAGGGGCTTCAAGCACTGATCGACTACGAGAAGGATGACATTGCGGAGGTGCTGCTTTTCGATGACGCCTGAGAATGCTGCGACCCCCCCGGTAGAGGGATGCCTACCTTCTTCAAAGGGAAGGGGTTCTTTCAGAGAAGGGGGGGGGCCTAATCGCAGATGGTGTTTTAGGTATTTTAGTATTCATGGTGGTTGTTTTTTCTTTTAATTTCGAAGACATTGGTCGATCTATGGATCAGTTGGCTGATGGGATACTTAGTTGACCTGTGGTGTATCACGTAATACCATATATATTTATATCTATACGTACAGATGGATGCATAAACAGTATATATTTTCCTGGTACACATGAACCTATAGTACAGTTTTTGTTGTTCATTTTTGTGTGTCAAAAGCATCATTTGGGGGTATACCTGTAAAGGATCGAATCACTTCCAGGTTTTTCCCTTGGATTGGCCACGTGGAGATGAACTTTGTTCGAAGAATCGTGTGCAGCATGCCCGGAAGCACAGAGATCTCTTGATTATTTGACTAGTTACAGTGGACTTTTTCAAATCAATGGAATTCATGTGCTATCTATTTTTACATGCTTGATCTCGTTTTTAGCGCCCTTTTTTTTCTCCATACTTCAAGATCAGAGATACGCGAAAGTCAGAGGATCCCTTCTGGGATTCATCAATTTCCAAGGCCAAGGTGGAGATTGGCTCCCACAAACATCGCTTGAAACCGTAGAGTTTGTCAAAGTTGCAAACCCGCTACCCGCTACGAACTCGTCCCAAACCAACAAAAGATGAAGAAATTGGTTGTAGGAAGACTTCATCTCTTTTTTTTTCTTTTGAAAAAAAGCTGGGGGAGTGCGAACGAAAAAAAACAATAACACCTACAAACCATGTATACTGGAATACTGTTTTTTTCTCTTTCTCTGGCTTTTTTGTGTGGTTTTGTTTTGCCAGATTCTGGGGAAAACTACTAAGGTGGAAGCCTATGTCCAATGGTTCCTGACCGAAAAATTCCAAACACAACTGGAACCGTTGTTAGTGCGGTTTCCAAGCTTTGTTTCCGATGTTTTCGAAGGTTTCTAATGTATTTGGTTGGTTGGTTAAAGCTTGTGTTTTGACAAGCCTTGGAAGATAAGATTTGTGAAGGCACAAATCTATTTATTCAAATTGAGAAGATTTATTGAAGGTTGAAGGCACTTGAGCTTCAGGGAAGTTTTGGTGGAAATTCTGATTATCATTTTGAAGACGTGATTCACGTTCAACATTGTTGAAGCAGTCCTGGTATCTTTTTTTTAAAGAGGAAATCCAGAGGCATGAGGGCTTCCAAATTCTTAGAACAAATCATGAATTATCCCTGAACATCAAACAAAAATCATCCAGTGGAACTATAGACATGTTTTTTTCTTTAACAATAATAATTTCACTTCTGGGATTTATTGGCATAACTGAAAGCCATCTTGTTGATGATTTATGATCCCCTGAGAGGGCACTGACTGCATCCGGCTCCTTGCCCTTACCTTTTCAGGATGGCTTCAAGCAAGTGCTGCAAGATTGTGAGTTCTTGAAGGCTACGACGGCATGAAAATTGAGAGATGCCGTGGGTTAGTGTACAGTATCAACAACTAGGAAAGGACAAGAGATGGATTGGAAAGAATTTGAAATCCTGGCAGTTCTGTTAATATCAGTTCATTGTACTCAAAACCACTCATTCTTTCGAGTGGTTTTCCTATGGTTTCGTTACCTGAAAGTTACAGTCTTTTTGCCATAATTTGTAACATTATTGTTCCCAGTGTTTTTTCGTTGTAAAAAAAAGTTGAACCCAAATCCAACTGCTTTCAGCCCCTTCGATTAGAGCTCAACAAACTTCAAGTTTCATGTTTCACACGTGGAAAATTGCTTCAAGTTTCACATTCTCAAAGTGACATTTGACATATACGTTGAATAATTTGACATCTTTTTTCAAGATCTTGGTCACACTGTGATCTTTTTCTCATTGTGGCTTCTCCCATTTCATTCCTTTGCTGCAACTGTAGACCTTGGTGAACGCGACGCAGCTGGACAGGGGGAATTCCGCTTTGGAACGATCTGAAAACGGCGGGAAAAATCGGGACGTGAAAAACAACAAAAAAATAGCCGAAGTTCTTCATCCTTGATGTTTTGGTGTAGGATGGTGGGGATTTCTTGTCCATTGTTGTTAAGTCAATTTCTTTCCAGAACACATGGATTTATGGTGCGAATGGCATCCGAATGGCAGGGGGGGAGGCAGCCAGGTTACCGGCAATCTAGGCAGCAAATTTGAAAATCAAAAGACACTCGGTGGATCTCACCCTGAATCTAGTGAAGTTTGTTACACCCCCGAAATTTAACATGGAACCTGAAAAGAAGTCCCCAGAAAAGGAAGTTCCTCTTGGAAACCATCATTTTCAGGTTCCATGTTAAATTTCGGGGGAGTAAGTTGAGTTTTGGACCTATAGCAGAATAACTTGAGAAATGCCCAAAGCTCTGTATTTCCTACGACAATTTCGCCGGCAAAGAGTTTCGAAAATTCCAATCTCATTAAAGATTGGATATTTTTCGATGAGGCAGAAGCTGGGATGGTATCATGGTATCCATGCGCCCATTCCCCTTATTTTTTTGGTTTAAAATGAACTAGTGGATAAATAAACAAACATGGCACGTTTTTTTTTAAATGTCCAAGATAACTTTTTGACTTTACGGCTGGATGCATTTTCTTTAGACCTGGACTTCCAGATGTAACTTGGAGGGTGGTGGAGACACTTGCCAATGAAAAAAACCGGTACCAGCCAGGGTGGCCAAGTTTTTTCATGAAAAAAAGTCAACCAACTCAGGCGGAAGTTTTCCACCACCCGGGAAAACTCCAAAAAAAAAACACCATTTTTGCGGAAGCTTTTCGTCTCAAGGCCCGGGGCCTGGCCGGCCTTCGCAGGAACAGATGCTGTGCGGTGTGGAGGAAGCTTTGGACGTTCAGCAGCTACGCTGTGGATGTCGGATCGAAGGTTTTGAAGATGACTTCAAGGAGGGGCTGGGAGGACATGGTTGGAGAGAAATAGACTTTGGTGACATCCGAAAAATCCATTGCATTTGTTGTTTGTGGGCTGGGTAACTCAAAAAATGTTCCAACAAGAAATAGATCCCTATGAATATTTGGAATATTTGGAATGTTTGAATATCATCTGTCCTTTATTTTTTTTTGAGAATAAGAAAGAAGGGGAAACTTGGGTGTGTGTGAAAAAAATCACTCCCTTAATGTAAGGATCTGATTTTTCTTCCTCTTCGTTTGTTTGGAGGAGATTTTTTGGTCAGTGCTCGACTCCTTAGATGCCGAGCAGAAGCGTCGCTTCGTGGTCTTCGTCTCTGCTTGTGGTAGGTGAATTCGGGGAAACCAAGCAGGTGGAAAGGTTGGATAAAAAGCGGAAGGTTTTTATATAGTCACTAGGTGGCGGCAACTCAAACATTTTTTTTTTAAAATTATTTTCACCCTACATGGGGAAATGATCCAATTTGACGAGCATATTTTTCAAATGGGTTGAAAGTTGAAACCACCAACTAGGTCATGTCAGATGAGCTTATTGGAATTAGATTGATGGGATAGTTTTCGGGACATCCTACAAGGACATCCTACCAGGACATCTGTGATTGTTGCGAGGTTGGGAAGATGAAACTTCATACAGAACCTGGTTGTTTAGGGTACAAAAGGGGGTTATACTACGTACCCTTTATTATGGGGTTTACTACATCCCATTGTAGGAATCCCTATGAAACAGCCAGTATAACGGAAAGTCATATTCCAAGGGTTTTTTCATGGCTCAGCTGGTTATAGATCCTTAGGTACAAGAAGCAGGGGTGTCTTTCCTTGGTGAGGAAGAAATTGGATGAGGACTAAGAGATGAATGAACACTATGATGTAAGAAATTTAACGAAATTGTCTCATGACTCATGCCACCTCCATTTTTTTAAAGGGGAAGATGGAGTTTTTGTTTTTCATTTCATGTTCCTTTCTTTGCAGGTCCTTAGGCAGCATGGTCATAACAAACCTTGAGGAAACCCATCCAATTTCAACTGCCGGAGGAGGCCACCTGAGGGATGGCAACATTTCGAGTTGCAAGTGCAGAGGTGGAGATGTCAAGTGATGTCAAGCAGCATTTCCAGGGAATCTGTGGCCACAGCAAGTGTCAGATTGATCTGGTAATTGTAAACGGATTCTATAGATTTTGACTGTTATGCGTCATGACCATAAAATGCAAAAACAGGTTCAGCAACCCAAAATGAAATGAGTCTATGCAAATCGGTTCAGTTATTTGTCTTGATAGATGACCTCGGTGCCTTTGTGTGTAGAAATTTTAGATATCCGAACATGATCCTCTTCTCTCTTGCCATTCGGTGTTACTGGTGTCACCCACTCCGACAATCACCCCAATACCCGCTACCTTTTCCATTTTTGTTGGTAAGACTGACCATGGCCCTTTAGCCGCTCTGTTTCTACACCTTTCATAAAGAAACAAGGGATTATATAAAGAGGTTTTCGGAATGGTCTCAACATGAGAGTGCTACACAATCTACACCACTTCTGACTTTTTTCGGGAAATGTTGGCATGCAAGGGTCCCAAACAAGATTCCTTACTGAACTTCGGAGGGTAGGAGTTTCAGGGTGATCGCAGGGTATATCCACCGTTAATCAGGAATGGTGAGGGCGATGATCGGCTTCCAACCGTGGGATGCCCTGAAGTGGTGATGGTTGAACGAGAGTTGGCGTGATTTTCTTTTGGGGCAAAAGGTTGGAAAGCCATGATGACATGATGAGTGGCCGGGAAAATGGTGATGGTTGAGGTATTTCTATGATTTTTTTAATGATTTTCTTTTTTTGCATTTTGATGTGACGATATTCAACCTTCAAGTCATTGCATCTTAAAAAAGATAGTTCCTCCATCTGTTCAACTTAAAATCTAAGTTCCGTTGAAAGGAAATGGCCGTGGTTGAGATATTTTCAAATTAAGGGAAAAATTGGTGACTCCACGGGAGAAGTTGAGTTGTCTTCCCCTCCACCCAAGGTCCCTGACACAAATTTGCAGTCCCTTTTCGACGATATGTGGTATCTTTGAAGATGAGAAACCAACACATAGCGAGATTTTGCCGATCCACCCCGAAAACTCATGAGACATTTTTTCAACTTATACATATATTAGATACAATAGTATCAATATAGTTATAGTACTTTCTGTTTTTGATTTTGAACCTTTCGAAGCAACGAAGGGAAGATATCACACAGAAGGGAAACACACGAATTCCAGCAAAGCATCTATCCATCATGCCACATTGGCTTTAAGGCCTACACGTGTTTTACCTTGCTATTGCTGCCACGCTATTCCTCGGGCGAGGTGTGATCTTTTGACAATTTTTTTGTTCGATGCAATTTTTCAGACAAACGACTTGACATCAAGTGATTGCATCCATACGGAAAGACCTGCAAAAGATTGGCCTTTCGTTTCTGAAAAGGGGTGAATTTTCCAGAATCCCGCTGAAACAGGTGTTACGGGAGCGCTTATTGGCGGCCATCACTGAGACAGAGGAGGGAAGGGTGGGATATTTTTGGGATTAGTGCAAGGAGGGAAATTGAAGATACAGTGCAGATCAAGGTGGCAACAAAATCTTTGACAGACCAAGAACTCCAACATTTTAGAGCAAGGGAGAGAGATGTAGATGAGCATTTGGAGATTTTGGAGGATATTCCACCATATACTATCTCCAGCTTGAAGTGCAAACCCCGAGTCATCAGATGATGGCTATCTTTTCTAGGGTCATCACATGGATCTATGACGGTCATTGCCATTGCCATTGCCATCAGCATATGATGATTGAGAATATGCACAAATATCAGAGATGTTCATGGACTATCAGATGATCAATAATTCAACGATGATCAAGATGTTTGCAGAATACATATGCACACTGATGCATGGGTGCTTATGTACTTCACAAGGTAGACTTTGAACACCATTCTTTGCGCATATACTAATGCATGAGACTAGCGGGATGGACTTATTAGTGTCAGTTTCATATGATTCAAATGACTACATTCCCTACTAGTTTCGTTGTGGAGGTTTCCAAGAAGTTGTTCTGCTTCCGATTTCTTTCCGTGCTGATGGCGTAAGATTCGCTGGACAACTGAAATCCACAAAAGGCATTTCTCCTTCTCCACACAGCATCCACCACCCTCATCATTCTTATCATCACAATTAGAACATGTTTTCTTTCTTTTTCAATTCTGGCGGCTCCCCTCTTGATTCTTATATTCATGAACAAACCTTGTTAGATGGTCTTCTAGCGAGGCACTTCTCATATTTTCGGATTCGCATGCAAAACAAAAGTGCATTGAACACACGTGATTTACAAGGTTAGAGTTTCAAGTTTTATATAGATATAGTAATATCTAATACATGAATACATATTACATGATAGTTTTTGTGGCAACAATTTAGAACTCAATCTTTACCTATTGTATTTAGGAGCACTAAGAACAAGTCAATGTTATTGTGAAGTCAGTCAATCACCCCGTTGCAACGAAATCCTCCTTGACAGGGCTTCGGCTTGAGCTAGGCCTTTTGGCCGAGGCCAAGGCCGCCTTGGCGGCCTGACTTCACAGGCGGTTTCGTGTACAAAGCAGCGGGTTTTCGGCCCGCCATAGAGCTGCCTGTGATTTCACAGCTGAGAGGTTGGTAAAGGATGCTGAAGATCTGGGGTAGGTGGATGATATGATGGATGTTTTTTCTTCCGAAAAACTATAATCATAATGAAACAAGGTTAAAACAACCAATGAAATCCATGGGATGATGCAGAAGATTTTAATGAGAAAGGCGTTTGGGTCTGGCTGGCCTTTTTGATGCTGGAGACCTGATTGTGATAAGTCCCAACTCCGATTGGTAGGTGTGCAATAGACAAATTATGCACAATGGATACTCGCCAAGGTGAAGTTAAAAATGCTGGTAGCCTTGTTTTGACAGATTTGAGGTCAGATGTTTTCATGTCAGACCTTTCTGATGTGGTTTCTACCATGATCTCTATGGGGAGCTGCGAGAATGGATGAGTTGAAACACATGAAAAAATCGTGAAGTCCAGTGTGCTGATCTATACCCAGGTGGTTACAGATTCTTTCTGAAGGTATGGAAGGTTGCCGAAAGTTAGTGCCTCGTGTAGGAGTGTATTAAAAGCTGGGGTTCCTTCCGTTTGGTGCCATTGTGTTTAGTACCATTTTGTCATTTTTGATGAGTGATTTGTGACCTTTTGCTACACATACCACTTCAACAGTGCTCCCACTGAATACTCACGCATTGGACAAAACGAACGGGAATGTCTGATCTACTGCCCGACAAAAAATCCACGGCCATGAGTTCAGCACCCTGATCTCTTCCCGTGTTACGGCACAGCTAATGAGCAGATGTGACTTGCGAAGAAACGTGAAAAATGTGGAAGATTTGGAAAGCTGGATTGCAGGCAAGGCAAAGTGTCAATCGCACTTCTTGAGATGATGGAGTTTGAATACAGTAATACTGTTGCACCAGTTGATAGGTAGTTTGTCCCATTATTTACAGGGTTTTATACATCCCAGGTGGTGCAGGATTTCGTCCACCAACAGTATGACTGATTTATTCCTGTAAACAGGGCATGTTTACAGCCACCAGTATGGGTCCACCATGACTTCCGAGAGTGGGAATTTCAGGGGACTCATTGCATCAACTCTGGATCCAGATGGTCCATGTTCTATCTCGAACTCCAGTTATATATCACTGATCACCATCCGAAAAAAAAACAACGAAAAACACCGCGCATGGACTATAGATGACTATAGATGATAGCTGAATCTGACAGCTACTTGCATCATACGTCTATCTTTGAGTATATACAAGATGTGATCTGCTGATGAACCTTGAACCGAGCTTGAGGAGTTTTTGTTTAAAGGTCACTAGGTCAGAAACGGTCACCCAGGGTTCATCGTTGAAGATCAAGTTCACTGTTTACCAATGAAAAGGTCGAGCCATTGATGAGGTGCCAGTTTTTGAAGATTCTGGTTTTCGAGGTTTCTGCTGGTGAAAATGACAAGTGAAGTTGTTGAGCCCTTGGTTAGAATATAGCCGAATACTCATAGCCTACTAGCTTGTGCATCAAGCATAATCAAGGTATATTGTTGGTGTGCATATGTATTTGAAATATTATCAGAAAAGTAGATGGGCCTATACATGGTACCATGCATCTCAATTACGTGGTAGAGTTCTGGTCATCATAGTACATGCATGTAAAGTTTGGTTTTTTGTTTGGTGATGCAGAGATGTTTGCAAAAGCTTTTTCCGAAGGGGTAAACAGTTTCCGTTCAGTTCCAAAAAAGGAGAAAGCACATTAAAACAGTAAAATCCAATATAGCAAAACATCTTATATAATTTATATAAATCATCCGGGTCTCTCTATTTGGGTGCTCAAAATCAAGGGGTCCAATTCCATTGCTTTCCCAACACAAACATCGCCATTTCTTTTCACGTCACTCATTTTGCCAGGCGCGTGCACCCCATGCCCGCTTCCAGTTGCACTACGACTCGGTCTTAGCCAAGGTGACCTGGCTCTCACTTCGTCAAACTCAAAAAGGCTCATGATTTATAGCCTGAAACGAGAAAAAGGATATACTGTACAGCAAAAACAAACAAAAAGATCTGTACTATATTTATACACCATAGAAAATGTTAGAAACCTCAAAATAGTTACACATTTAGAAACATCAACATACTGTATCATCATTTTGCAAGATAAGCTAACGGGTGGCACATCGAAGTGTACGACAGTGGGACTTTGCATATTTTCCACATGATTTGAGCCTTCAAAGTCAGAAATACAGATGTTCCATCACCACCCATATCTTTCTCAAGTACATGGGTATACATGCCGGTAGAAACACACACATATATATATATATATACTGTACACACACACACACATATATATATATACATATGTATATACACATACAATTAGATCTATAGATATGTGAATGTCTAAGCGCTGCCAGGTTTATCTTCTGTTTCCAAAATTGAGAATCCAAACAGCATGATGAAGGAGGTTTTAAAAAGCGATTCTTATCTTACTTTGCCATCATGAAACCTCACTCAATTTGCCATGATAAAACCTCACTCAATACTCTCGCGGCGATTTTGAGTTGGTGCCCATTGCTCTTTTTTTGGTCGCCCCAAAATCATTCCAAACCTCCAATTTCACGAGCTTTTCTTTTTGGTACGCTGTTGGTTGCAACCGTTGTAACCCCCCCGTTTTTTTCTCCGTTGTCTCTTCTGGACCCCGAGAGAATTCGGTTGCCGGAAATTGACAGGTCGCAGGTCATGCAGCTGCAGACTTTGTAGTCTATGCCGAGGCACAAGGTACTGGAGATCAGGCCTGGTGAAGGGAAGGGTGGCTGGAAGGGTGATGGGAAGGCAGCATGGATCATGTTTCATGGAACCTATTTTTGGGGTGGGATCAGACAATGCAAAATACTGCAAAATGCAAATATATGGTCATTTTGAGGGGTTTCCTTTACAACAGTGCATTGTTTGGGTTGGTAATATGATGACTCCCTTGGAAGGGTGATTGGAGATTCCCATTTTGAAGCTCGGTTGAAAGTGTGCCAACATTTGCACATGTGGATATGAGCAATTAGGAGCTATTATTGTTGGAAGTTGGAAGTGTTTGATTGCCATCAGAGTCATAGAAATAAAAGATATGAGAGATACTGTAGGAAATCCACAGAGAATTGCGATCAAATGTCTTGATCTTTTGCAATTTGTGATGCTAGTTTTATTTTACCAGCTGGGTCAGTGTTTTTTTTTGGCTAGCTGATTAGCTGATTATTTTTGATTCTCTTGTCCTTATGGCCTCCAAGCTTCTCCAATCAAGGACAGGAATATTCCACATGCTGATTGGGAGATCATGTCATGAGTCATGTCAAATAGTTGCTGAGTGAGCGGAAGTGACAAAAGCCACATCCAAAGAGACTTTTGTAGCAACACATTAAGGTGTTTCCTAAAATGATGGTACCCAACAACGATTGGTTTTCCCACTAAAAATGGTCATTTTAGGGTGTTTTGGGGGTACCACCATTTAAGGAAACACCCATATTCAGGTGTTTGTCACTACTTTGGTAGCTACTCTTCCTTTCAAGAGAGATCTGAGAAATTCAGTCTGGTTTTGGCAGTCTTGAGACTTTACAGAGTTTTTTCTACGATCGGTTCGCTGTTGGTTGCCTCAACTGGTTGCTGTGAAGCTCTGAAAACTCCATCCACTGAAAGATGGGCACCTGAAGGTGTTTCTTGTGTTTCTGTACTATTTTTCTTTTTTTGGATCTGGTTGGTTCACCCAAAGCTTCATTGGTAATTTTAAGGGCCTGATGAGTTTGGATTTTGATACTTGGCCTCCAAATTCAAAGGACACTAAGAATATCTTTGAGAAACAAAAGCGGCCTGGAAAACTTCTCCAGATTTTCAAGTTGGTCATTCAACTTGTATTCAAAACAGTTGTTCTTTTTTCATCCCAGGCCATAGGCGGGGTTTGTTGCGGGTATCTATCAAAACACGGAGGCCATGTTGTTGCACAACACGCGGATCCAACCAGAATGGTTAGTTGAGTTGGCGCACGGGAAGCTCAGATCCCATGTGAAAACCCGGTGTTTTCAAAGTTTGATTCAGAAGCCAAGCAATGTGCCGGTTCTTCTTAGTGGCAGGGAAACTTTTTTTTAGCAAAAAAACCTCATGAAGATGTTTTTTTGGGGGGATGATGGGACTTTTTGGTTTTTGTGTTTTATCGCAACTCGAGTTTTCCAAGTCAAGAAGTGTTTGATTCTTTTCCAGAACATCGTCCTTTCAGTCACACACCAGAAGTACTCTTCAATACTTGGCAAAAATATCAACTTGGCAAAGTACAAAGAATGCTTGCTGCTTTTCATCATTTTTCAACATCTTATGTCTCTTGAACCATCCGGTTTCATTTATCAACATCCCCTCCCATTCCTTGCTTTTTTTGGAGGCTCCTCCACCGAAACTCGCCATAAGGCCTCACTACTTCAAGCAGATCCGAGCTGGAGAAGCATCGATGGACCTGTAGGGCAAAACCGCGCGGTTTGTTCGAAGAAATGGGAAATGCCATGGGCAAATTGGCCGCCGAAATCGTGACATCATGAAAATCAATGGGGGATTTAAGATGGGCAAGATGTTCATTTTCACAATGGGGAATTTGTGTTTTTTTTAGTTTAAGAAGCTCTTATAGAATCGGATGATGGTTTTGGTGATGGAGAAAATCTCTGAAGTTCTATAGTTTTTCGATCGGGTTTTGCAAGTCGGCCTTTATCTCAGAAAAACTGATGCTGACATGTTCGCATTTTCCTCATTTTGGTGCCCTACTGGGTAAAAAGTTGAGGGGTGATTTCCGGAAGGAGAGGCTTTCCCAACATAATGATTGCTATCAAAAATGGATCTAGCTTCCCCAATAGAAACTAGTCTTGTCTCCATTCTAGATTCTAGATTGTATATGAGTCCCTACTGAGAACATGGCCCCCGTTTTGGAGACATTTTCTCATCCAGACCAATGTTCCATCCATTTTTCCACCGTTCGAGGGAGAGAAACAAAGCAGTTCCAGTATGAATCCAGGGATGTTCTTCGTTTCCTGGGTAAGCTCAGGAAAACAACTGGAATTTTGTTGACCTCAAGGTCATAGCAAAATCTGGACTCAAAATTGGTCGGAAATATCTCATGTTTAATTATTTCAAAGAAACGACGATCCAAATTACATGTATATATATATATATGATATATATAATATTATTATGTCGTTTTTCATGGTCAAGCAACAACAACTATTCAATTCAAGTTTGAAAACTTCTAGTAGAAAACAGGAAGAACACGTTGACCTTCAATGCACACACACAACCAAACTAACAACCCCACACAGTTTTGGAACACAGGAAAAATTCGAGAGACAAAATGATTGCATTTATCAACCTTGTCATGTTGGATGTTGTTTTTTGGCTCGGTGTAGTAGTGGCAGAGAGGGGCGTAGCCCGGGGGTTTGCCCCGGGCGTGAGGGACCTTGGCACTGGTGAAGAAATTTCTACCATTTAAAAATGGATCGCATTTGTAAAAAGACTCAATTTGTGAAAGATCTGGGCACATATGATTGACACAAAACATGGAAACCGCCACTGGTAGACAAAATTCAGCGATCACCACGATATATATATATATATATGGTTCCGTGTCCCGTGTTGCCCAAC
>DF240291.1:58667-77203 GCA_000507305.1 Breviolum minutum Mf 1.05b.01
GGGGGACTGCGCCAACCGTCGCAAAAAACATGGGTTACCGTCGCAAAAAACACCACCGACGCAGAAAACACACCCTACCGATGCAAAATACATGGCCGGCCGTCGCAAAAAACATGCCCTCCCACCAGGACCGTCGCAAAAAACACCCGCCACCGTTGCAAAAAACACCTCCCACGGGAACCGTCGCAAAAAACACGAAAACTAGCCACCGTCGCAAAAAACATGAGTTACCGACGCAAAAAACACGCAACCCTTTCACAACCGGCTATACTCATGAGCGACATGGTAAGAAATTATACATTCTTGTTGGGCACACATCGGCATGACTCGACATTTTTGGACCCTAAAGATGCTTAATATGAGCAATGCTGTGGTTATTTTAGCACACCCTCATTTTGATCTATAGCCACATTTCGGAAGTCATTTGTAGATCAATCTTGGGATATTCAGGTTCTTGAAGTCCTGATGAAATGGACCGTGGACACATCCTTGCAATTCTTCATCAAATTCAAAGGTGATCTGAACTTTCCTGCCCTGCGGTTTCCAACATAGCCGGTGGGTCATGGGACACGCCTGTCTTTGTTGGGCTGCGCGATAGGTGGCCATGAGGGTTTTTCGGGCACGCCGCTCTGGAAGATCAAAGAGCAGTCTGGGGATGCTCAGAAGGGAGGACAAACATGGAAGTGGAGGAAAAGTCCCCCAAAAGATGTTTTCCAGTTTGGGTTGTCTTCAAAATTGGAGGATAAAAGAAGGGATAGCACAAGTTATTTTTGACCTGTTTGAAACATGAGGATCCAATTTTGACAAGGTATAATTCTTCAAATGGGTGTTTCAACCACATAGAGATGCCCCGAAGGTCCTTTTTTTGTGCTTGGACCATTGGATGTTGAAGCTGGTTCCATGCTAAATCCACTTCGGGGGCTGTGAATTTATATCATTTTTTCCGGAATTTGAAGCTTTTCAGTTTTAGTTTAGGTTGGTGTAGGTTTCTTTACTATGACTTGATTTCCAAGTTGAGGTCATCCCACGGAACATCCGGCGTCCTGACAGGGGCGAACATAGAAACTACTAGTCATTGGAGCCATGCCATGATTTCTTCAAATATGCTCAACAAATTCCAGCCGGCACACCTTTTTCCTTTCGAACAGCTGACCGTCCTTCCACATTTTCATCCCTTTTTTGTCGCAAGTTGTTAATAATCTATTGCTTGGGCTCCAGATTTCGGGATCCGAAAAAAAATCCATCTTTAAAAAGAACTATCTTAGTTGAATTCCGAAATGTCCATCCCACTTTCTTCATAAAAAATGCCATGGAATTGGGTGATGCCTGCATTGTAAGGCTTTCGTTGTCCGTAGTTTGGCTGAAAGATGGGCACTACAACAAATGATGGGCGCATGGGGAACCTCCGGGAGGATCCCAGAATCCATGCGAATCGCCATGGTGATCCTAGTGGCCCAGGCCCAAGCAATGTAGGCATCGGTCAGAATCGGTTGCTGTCTGCGTTATCCTTGGAACTAGCCAGGCCCAGTGTTCATTTGAACGTGACTCGTCAGAGACAACAGAATCAAGAGAATGAAGCACGCGATGCCCGATGAGTTGGAGGAAAAGTGGTGAAATCTACATCGTGACGTCTGTGAGTCGTGTTCGCTTTCGTCTGAGACACACAGTCTAAAAGCGTCATTTCAATGCAGTCAAGCGTGTCCGCTTTCGGCATGCAAATTTTTAGCAGGACCAGTATTCTGCATTTACATCATGCCATGTTGAGATTCCCAGTCAATTTCTGTCACTCATTGGAAACAGTGAGTCTCAGAGGTTCTTTCTTAAGAGGTGTCTTTGTTTGATTGTTCCGTTGCGGCAACTGATATCTGAAAGTGAAGTGTCAGTTTGCACAGCAGTCTGCCCCTGCGCAGTTGGCTTGAACCCGAAGACGATGTGTTTTCCTCGAAAAGCATGTGGGTACTTACAACTTGCATTCTCATGTTTTTTGTTGACATTAGAATATATGTCAAAATGCATCGAACAGCTTTGAAGGAAGACAAACCCCCTTTTGGCAATCAGCTTCTTGAGGGCGTTAATTGGAAAAAAGGCCCTCCTTGGAACAATTTGACTGATCTCGACGAATGTTATCAAACATTTTTGGCTTCAGTTCGCAAACAGTGAAGTCAA
Source organism: Breviolum minutum Mf 1.05b.01 (assembly GCA_000507305.1). Taxonomy (NCBI): domain Eukaryota; class Dinophyceae; order Suessiales; family Symbiodiniaceae; genus Breviolum; species Breviolum minutum. Next base: position 60,834 of record DF240291.1, read on the forward strand.
TTTGAATTCCAATGTGCTGGACTCAACACCGTCTCAACATTTTGATTGTTTTTCTTTCATTTGCGAACAGAATCCAAAAGCTAGAAGGAATTATTTACAACATTTCGAATTGAGAGAACGCCCGCTGTGGATGCTGCGAGTGTTCAAGTTCGCATCCGTTTTGCCACCCTGAAAATTTCGGGTCAGGGGGAATCGCCAAAAGATTATCGCCATCCGGGCTGACTTGGACCATCAGAAGTCCACCTTGGTGGGTTGCGATTGCAGTTTGGAAAAAAAACAGCACAGGGTGAAACCTCACGTTTTTGTGCCATGAATTTCTATCATATTTTGGTGCTTTCGGTGCTTCCAAATCGGAAACATTTGGTCGTCAACTCGAGGTATGCCGCCCAAAGAGAAGCCTCCATGGCGGAGAGCTTGGCTTATGTGGCTGCCAGGCTTGGGGGAGGGGGAGTTTCCTCCGTTTTCCCACCCACCCCCGGGCCCCTGGGTGGGTTGAAAAAGTGGAGGGGAATGAAACTCGTGAATTTTCCCAAAAGATGGGAACCATTTCCACCTAAACAAATGGAGTTTTTTTTTTCCAAAGATGTCCAATTTTTTTCACTTTTCAATTAGGATTCATGATGGAATTGAAAAAAAATCATGATTCTCTGCTATGAATCGTGGGTGACCAACCCCCGTGCAACAGGAGCAAGCCGATCGTACCACCCAACGTGCTGGTGGATGGGATTTGCATGGGTGGTGCAGGTCCCTGCTGGGATTTTTCGAGGGAAGGGGCAAGTGCGAAGGTTTGTTACGATTTGGGAGGAGGTTCTATTTTTCGAATCTATTTTCGATAAGAAATCTTGACAGATTTTAGCTTCCAAGAAGATGTTTTAGTCAAGCTTTGTGGGGAAGACAACCGCGAAATTGGACAACTCAAAATAATTGGTGAACATATGGGTGTTTCCAAAAATAGGGGTACCCCAAATTGGATGGTTTATAATGGAAAACCCTATTAAAATGGATGATTTGGGGGTACCACTATTTTCGGAAACACCCATATTGGAAGCATCCAGAAATCCCAGAAAGTTTCGCATACCTCTGGCGCTAAACCGCATGGTAGCAGCCGTTGATTGGAGCGACTGCTAGGTGCAGGTAAACCCTACACCCGGCATGCCTTAGTCAAGGATGGGCACGGGGATGGTAGAATAACCTCCATGGGACGTTGCCGGGATGATGTGTATCTGCTACTGGGTAGGTGTTCTTACTCGTCTCGGGGGACAGATCTCGTCTCAAGTGTAAGTGTGCCGTTGGGAGGAGCTGTAAAAAAGTAGATCCTATCATATAAGATCCTAATCTGTCAATAAGGCTTTGAGACATCAAATCGCAAGGGCACACTAGCATCTGTGAGTGTCTATGTGCGGTACTGGGTTCATGGGTTTACTCGTGCCGGTGCAAAGATCTCGTGCCAACTGCAGGGTCCTATGGAAGTAGATCATCAATATCAGGTCACCTACTGTAATATCTAACATCTAATCTAAAATTTATGTTTATTGCGTTTGGTGACCCAATCGCATAGGCACACCTGCGTTTGTCAGCAGATATGTAACCTAGACTGTAGTTGTTTTTCTCAAAGAAGCAAAGGTGCCAACTGCATGTGTACCTATGGACGTAGCTCATCAAATAAACGTGTCACATACATATATAGTAGTTTTGTTTGTTGCGTTTACTCACCCAATCGCATAGGCACACTTGCGCTTGTCATGAGATATGTCACGTAGACTGTAGTGGTTCTTTTCTAGGAGGTAAAGGTGCCAACTGCAGGTGTGTTTATGAGTAAACATGTCTGAAATGATAGGCCATCCCCTGGCCTAGCCATTCTCTGGACCTCGTTTGAACCTCGTTTAGACCTCGTTGGGACCTCGTTTGAGTCCAGTGTCCATGCCGCCTGTGGCACCATATTCATACTGTTGCCTGCATCGCTTTCAAAGTGGCTATAACAGAGGGTTGGAAGAAGAACTGTGCAGTTTTCTTTGTCAGCCCGACTTCGCTAAGTGATGTGTGGTTGGCCGCCAGATGTTTCCACCCATGGCATGCCCGCAAAATATGTGCTGCTTGAAATATGGATTGCTACAGGCTCTGATGCTGTGTATGATTTTAACCCACTGTAAAAGTGGCCACTGACAGATAAGCGCCCCAACTGCGAGATCTTTGATGAAAGTCGGTGTGCCATTAGGGACTTGGATTTGTTATGTCTTCGATGCATACATCTTTTGGTCGAATACCAACTCAAAACAATGTACCCTTCACAGATCTAAGACGGACGCTTAGAATTCATATCCGTACTTCCGAGGTTGGTTTAGCCAGTGTGCCATTGGGAACTGCTCCTGGATATACATCTAAAGCATGATGCTTTTTTAAATTCTGGAATAGCAGATCGCAAGGGAATTGTAGACATTGGTATTGCATAGTCCGCTAAATCTGACTTGGTTTCCTGCGGTGTGCCATTGGGATGAGGTGAGATCTGCCCCACTGATGTGAGATCAGTAAATGCGGTGTGCCATTGGGTTGATGTGAGATCTGTCCATTGATGTGAGAAAGCGCGCGCGCTCGTACGACTGAGAATTCTTGTTTTATGTTTGGTTTTGATGTCACAATCTATGACATCCTTTTGCGGTTTCTGGTGATGTTGAACTAGAGTCAATGTCCCTGACAGATCAGCGGAGACAAATTACGGTACCATTTTTGTTCAAAAGGATCACTTGACAGTTTTAGTGTTCGAGTTGGTGATAATAAAGTTTGGCTTCTTCCACCATCCACGGTTCCACATGGCTTCAGTGAATTATAGTGCATTCACAATTTCAGTGGTTTTTTCTTCCCGAAACCTTCCATGCAGAACAACCTTCTTACTCTAAATGGCACTCAAAATGATTGACACCCAGATTGATGATTGGAATATATTGGACTGAGTGAATATTCATGCTCCAAACAGAATGCTGCCTAGGGAACGAGTCCATATCCCACCAAACCGAAAAAGGAACATCATCGACTCAAAAATACCTTTGGGAGGGGATATGTCAGTCGCCTAGAGGGTATCCTACCCTCCCTGAAACTAACAGCTCGCTCTTGAAAATTGATGGTCTTTGCAGACGATCCTGCTTCCTTTTAGGGCCGAAAATCGCGCCTATTTTCAGGGCCAGCTCTTGCTGTTTAGGGTGAGTGAACACTGAACACCAGCTGCACCATAGCTCCAAGGGTTTCTCCCACCCCAACCCTGGGACGCATATGAAGGGTTGGTTCAACCGACAAAAAATCCTGGGTCCAGGACTTCCGAAAGGCCGGCGGCTTCGGTGGTGAACTTCCATGGCAAAAAAGATGGGGTTGGTCGGGATCAAGCCTTGATGCTTGGTATATTGTAGAACTAATAATTAACAATATATATGTGTATATATGTATATATTGATGGTATATGTATATATATATAGATATGCTACCATATATATATATACATATTGATAATGTTAAATGAACAATGAATGCTGGTATATATTGATTTTGCAGTTTATATGTGTCAATGTTACATAGACATGTTGTACTACACGTCCTTTTTAACTCATTTTGTAAATGTAAAGACACATTTCTCCTGAAAGAAAGTTGTTTCTAACTAGACAGTCACCCCAAACTTCAAAAAGAAGTTAGTGATATGCTTCTTTCGTTTTTGTTGGGGTATGTCTTGTGGTGAATGTAGACACGTTGAATGTAGCAGACATGGTTTTGTTGTTGAATAGACTGTGAAGTGCTGAAGGATTTCTTTCGGAACCCTCACGGGGCAACTGCTTTACAGGTGGCCGATCGCTCCAAAGTGGATTTTCCCGTGACGGGGCTCTTTGCTGATCAGGTGCCAACCTGCCATTTTGCTGACCGGCTGACCTTTCAAAAAAAGGTGGAACTTTTTGGGAGAACACATTTGAGAAAAGATAGGAAACCGAACGACCTGACATTTTGCTTTTTCGGAATGTCTCTTTCATGTTGACCATGGGTCATTAAACTACCAATTTTGTAAGAATCAAACAATACACATTTATGATAGTTTGGAGGGATTTCCCTTACAACAAATACATTGTTTGGGTTGGTAATATAATGACCCCTGTTGACATCACCTTTTTCTTAACCGATGATGCAGACAATTTTAAAAACTGGCACCGTGAGAACTGGCAAAAATCATCATGAGGCACCGATAGGCCTTTATGCGCTCTTTGATGGGCAGTGACTTGGGCGGAAATGCTGGAAAACAGATGTGGTTCCAAGATGGAACGCCTGAGTGTAGAAACGGATGATTCATCATGTTTCATTTTTGTCTATCAAGGTTGCCATGTTTTTGGCCGCATGGAACATCTCAACAAAAATCCTCGAAAAGCTCCCCAATATGCCAGAGTTCCATGACTTTTGAATTTGGAAGAGTTTTAACTGCCATCAAACGGGGTCCACCATAACAACCTTGTCAAAAACATGTGTGAAAAATATAAACCCCTCAAGATTTTTCCAGGTAGCTTGCAAGTCCTTGGTGATTTTTGAGTTTCTCCCATTTTTTAGGGAAATTTCTCAACGCTAAGGTCATCAGCCTCGGAAACGCCGGGGCATTTAGCTGCCGAGCTTGGGGTGCCCAGGACACTTAGGACATCCCCGAGGGAACTTCGAAGATGTTGAAGCCCAAAAAGGATGGTCCTGGAAATAGGAGTTGTCCTATGAAAAATTGGGATGATCTTTTTTCAGGTTGATGAATGGTGTTTAGGTTTGGGGTGTGTATCTTTTTGCATTTTTCGTTTGGGATATTTTTTTTCATACCCAAGAAGGAATCTATTTGATTTGAAAGATTCCACATGATTTCTCTTCTAGAAGAGTTGGAGCTTTTGAAAAAGAACATCCGAAAAAAGATTTTCTTGTCAACAAATAATCTTCGCGTTGGTTAAGGGTGGCAAGCAGCAGGTCGTTCTTAAATCTCTTTCTTCAAACTCTCTGGATTCATCCGGATTTAACTTGATGCATGGGATCAAACATGGGCAAAACGTAGCACAGCAAGGACTTTTCTTGCTTGTTCATTACCCTTGGTAAGGAATATCAAAACCAGTAGAATGGAATGCTTGAATGGAATATGTGTTCTTTTTTCCTTCTTTCCTGTCTCGTGTAGCATGATTGCGAATTCGACATCTACAGTGACGCCCTGTGTGACTTCTCAAGATTTTACAGAGTTGCCGTCAGCAGTTCAAGATGGATAGGGCAATTGAATTTTTACGCGGGAATCGTGTAAGATTTTTTTCCTTCAATCCACCCGGACACAAAGATTCAAAACACCACGAATCACGACCGAGAGGCCTGCTTTTTGCTGAAGACATCAGTAGCCCACATGGCCATGATATCACAACTGGTCGATCAATTATGTATAGATATCCAGTTGTGGATTGGAAAAGCAATCATTTTTTATCATTATATGGGTGTTTCCAAAAATAGGGGTACCCCAAATTGGATGGTTTATAATGGAAAACCCTATTAAAATGGATGATTTGGGGGTATCACTATTTTTGGAACCCCCCATATAATGATTACCACAATTGATTCCAGTAACTATTCTGATTGACTATCCCCCAATAGTCAACTGCAACCAAGCTCGGCTGCAATGCAAAAAAACCGAGGTATTGCGCCAAAAACTTCCATAAGAAGGTGGGGGGAGCGGAAGGCGGGTGTTGCTGAGGTTGGATTAAGAAAGGTTTCCCAAAAAAGTTAGCGCGATTACGATGTAAGTGACGGTAAGACAGTGCTACTGTGTTGTAATTATTATGAATTGATATATTGTGATGTATCATGGTAGATATCTAGAGTTTTTGTATATCATTACCACTATAACTATATCTATACGGGATCTTCAGGATCTTGTACGGGGCTTGAAATCCCGGATTTCTCTTGGAGAAGTTGGTGCATTTTGATACCTTGTGTACAACATACATTATAGTCATGGGTGCACACACACAGACATATACATATACATGTCTCTATATGTATATATTTCGTGATACAGGTTTGCACACACACATTCATTTAATTCAATGCATTGTTATGTTATATATATATATATCTACATATGATATAACATATATCCATATGTTCCAGGTTCACGGTCCCCCCTCATTACCCTTTCCCCTCGTCCTCTGCGGAATGGTTGGGGGTTGGATTTCCCCTTTCTTTTGTGGAACGGTTGGGGATCATTTTCAAAAGTGTTAAAGAATCAGGTCATGGACAATATCTCAAGTCTACCTGCAAACTGCACCAGTGAGACCTATGTGAAGGCCGAGTGGGGGTGTCGCATGTCGAGCCATCGCAAATAATTTTGTTTCATGTTGGACGATGTATCCTCTGAGAAACACGTGTGCAGTGAAAAGAGGCTTTGGGTTGTTTGTCCCATTTTTTTTTGGGTTACTACCCTCGGTTAAAAGGGATAATTATAATTATATCCCATTAATTATGGGACCCTCATTCACCAACCAGTATCTTCGAGAGATTACTGTGTATTGACAGCTCGCTTGACTCGTTTAAGCCAATGTTGACATTAACCCTGATCAATTTAGGAAGGGCGGAGATGAGGATTCTGATTATCTTAATCAGTCCCTTAGTTGTCATTTGGATCGAAAAAAACCATTCGACGTAGAGGAAGTTGATGACTCGGATTTTTCTTCATTCTGTTTTCAACGTTGCCCTCGTCATCCTTGGTGTTGTTGTTGTTGCTGCTGTTGTTGTTGTTGTAGTTGTTGTTGTTGTAGTTGTTGTAGTTGTTGTTGCTGTTGCTGTTGCTGGTGTTGCTGGTGTTGCTGGTGTTGCTGGTGTTGCTGTCGTGGTCTTTCTTCCGAATTCGATTTTAATCTCTTTGCAGCAAAAACTCTGCCCGACATGAGCTTCTTTTTTGAGCGGTGCTAGGCAGCACTGGTCAAGAGTTTCGAGGATCTTGACAAGGCGTGTGACAGGGTAAACGGCAGAACCCCTGAAACTTTTAGCAAGGCATACTGTTTGGGATTTGCAGATCAACACCAGGGTTTGTTCATGAAGTATGGCGACAAAATTTATCATTTGTAGATGCATTTCCTATTAAATATGATGGATTTCCATTGCCATGCTGGTTTTACCTTGCAATCAGTGGCAGGAGCTGATAGAGACCCAACCAGACATCCAGGCACGGTGAGATTGGGGTTTCACAGATGTGCGGAACTTGGAGAACCCCAACCACTTTGGTAGAAACCAGGTCACCAAATGGATCCATAATTGTTTTCCAATAATTGTTTTGGACGGAAACGTTTAACCTGTTTTGCTCGTTGTAAAAAAGAACTGGTATAGGAATGAAACAAACGTTGATGCACAAGTGTACAAACACACAAACAGAGTGGTGCACTTCTGTGAAACCACTCCCATAATCATCATCTTTAGTTTCTTGTTGCGCGCCGTTGAAGCAAAGCTAGAAAGTTGTGGTTGCAGAAAACCGTCCTCAGTTGCAGCAAAGTAGTGCAACAGGAAGGGTGGCTGTAAGCCTTGTATCCCGCTGTTTATCACTGCTTTCATTCGCAGTGTCTAGGATATTATGATATTCTGCTCTACATGTACACCATATTTTACCTTCCATTGGTAGGCTATTTGGCGCACACACACACACACACACTCTTTAATTTCCACCTCCGAACATGGGGGAGATGAGCATCTTCTTCAATTCGGAGAAGAACTGCACCACTTGGGTGAGTTATAGCAACCTCGCACAACCTCACCCCCTGAAAAGGTAGTTTAGTAAGGGGAATCCCCCTTATTTTCAGGTGAAATCCAAGCTGGGTGAGACATTCGAATTTGCGTGGCAGACCTATCTTTTTTGGTGACTTCAAATGATGAATGCATTCTGTGGGATAAGGTCAACTAGCTAGAAAAGGTGACCAAAACCGACCCAAACGACCAAAACGACCAAAACGGCTTGCCAGTTGAGATAGATAAAGGCCCTTGGAACTGAATCAGATATGTACCATATGAACTGGTGTATGATTTCTTCCATCAAGTGCCGAAATGCCAGACATTCACCTTTTACACACGGAAGCTGAGGGGATGCAATCTTTGAAGGTGAAGGTGAAGGATGCAAAACCCTCCATTTTCAAGTAACATGGCAATGAAATATGCCCATTTTCAATAGGACATACATCTCCAATTGGTCCAGTTTTCAATGGCTATGTTAGTTTACCTGAGGGTATCTGTTTTTTTGGTGTATCTCCTTCTTAAGTGGTCATTTTTTAGGTGATGGAGAGACATCCTAAGTCATATTTGATACTGTATCTACCATCAAATGAAAGATTGAACAATGCTGCTTCTACACTGGGTGGTTTCCCCCCAAGTCATCGTGGGCCTACCTACCTACCTTTATGGGATTGCAACAAGTTGGGATTGCAACAAGTTGGAGGGTAAGTGGAACTGGCATCTATCTAGTCAAACACAATCTGAGGGTTCTTAACAAAGCGCAGGATGGTTGCGGAGCTGCCGTTGGGTTGCTGGTGGGTTGGGAAGCTCAGTATGTTGGATGTTGAGATGACTGAGATGACATCAGAGGGGGATTTTTGGAGATGGTGGCTACTTATCTGATGATTAGCTAAGGAGGATTTCGGAGAAAGCATATCTGAAACACCTACGACTTGGGGGCATAAATCACCTTGATGGACGGAGGGATAGTGTAGGCAATCCTAGCTTAAAGAGACTTTACAAGTCCAAGTCATCATGAAAGCAAGCCTCCTAAATGAAAATGCTACGCACCCCAAAAACGGGTCACCCACCCCACAAAAACAGTTTTTGTTTAAAGATGGCGATATCTATCTCCCAGTTTTTTCAGAGACCAAGTGGGTATAAGTCACCAAGTCCGGTGATGTACGATGCCTTGGGGAGAGCCCACAGATGTGGGATGATTCACATCTGTTATGAACGATTTTGAACGCTCTAGCCCATAGGAATCCATGTATATCTGTATGGTACATACCAAAACTTGCTCAAATGCATGTGTGAATATAAGAACATCACCTTAGGTGAATAAGATGGTACTTGTATGCGATAGTCAAGCATCAAGACCCAACCTTGATTCTTCAAAGATGAATTGACCTGGGTGTCTTCGCAGATACGATGGAGTCACTTGTTTGAAAGAATCCAGACATGTGTGCATGCCGCGTATACTAGTATATGTGTGTACTGAGTGTATATCCATGTGTACGCATGATCATATGTGATGATACATACATGTTTATACCTTAGGTGGTACATCTACACATGGAACTTAGACATCGACAATCAAAACAATCTTTCTAGTGACATTTTCTCAACCCCGCCAAAGTTTGGGGTTGTTCACTATGTGGTCAATGGCGAAATCATCCCAAGGTGATATGCTCTTCACAGCCATTTTGGGCCTTTGCGATGGTCTTCTCTATGAGGCGTCTGTGAAGCTGGAAAGCGACAAACCCACGAAGAAAAACCGTGGGTTTTTCTACACGCCAGGTGGACGGCAAAGTCAAACCTTTAGGAAGAACGCAGGTGGGCTCCGGAGTTTTTGGGGGGATGGTTGGGAATGGAGTCAGGACTCAATTTTTTTGTTGAGAGCTCTACAATTTGACAATCAAGTAGAAATCATGGGAGTTTAAAGGATATCTTATAGCCACTGCACACACAACTAAGGCTGTATTTTTAAGGGATTGATTCTCAACCATCGTTTCATCTTCATAGGGGATCGGAAAGCAGCTTTTGAGGATGAGACAAAAATCCCCAAGCCGCAGACTGATGAACGCTTTTTTTCCCAAGCATGATATAGGATTTGGCAGATAAGTATTGAAATCAGTGTTGAATTGTTGGGGGGGTTCTGAGGGTCAAAAAGGCTCTGAAACGATGTGAGATCGCCTTTTCATGAGGTCGAGGCTTACTTTCAAATTGATATAGTTTTGAAGGCTTTTATTAAAGGCAGATCCCATGAGTTCTTCTATAACAACAAATGAAGCGCAACAACACTAGAAGGGATTTTGAAGATGTTGAGGTGTTGGTTTGTTCTCATCTAAGGGTATTCTAAGCTAAGACATGATTCATGATTGACTAGCCAGGGCCGGCCGCATTTAGAAGAGAAGCAACGACTGTCGGGGTTCCGAGTTTTTTTTTTCGCGAAAGAAGGGTGGCCGGAGTTTTGATTGTCCAACACATGATGCAAAGGTTGCCGAAAATGACATGTGTTCAGCTTTTGGTGCCTTGAGATCTGAACTCCGGAGCTGAACTCATAGCAATGATGTGTTTGTTGTCCAACAACTGGAAGAATGGTCCATTTCATGATACTTGTGTTACACCAAAGATCTGCATTCTCCAACGAAAGGATAGAAATACACCGAAAGCCAGCTGGTTGGGAAATCCTTCCGGCTCGGTGAGACTACCCAAAGGGTTTTCTCATCATGGTCTTTTCGTCGTTTAGGGATGGTGCGGATTCCGTGAACGGAACGTTTTGACGACTGAAACACCCAGCATCCTTGTTGAAAAAAACCATCCATTAGCATAGTATTGGAGGTTGAAACCAAAAAAAGCTCCTCTAGCCAGTTGATCTTGGTTATCATAGAGGAACATGAAACAACTCTGTGCTCCTCTATGATTCAGTCGTGTTTCCTGTACCTTGAACTCTTAGGCAACGTGCTGGCGTCACGTTGATCGGAACTGGACCTGGCAGTCAGGCCAGGAAAAGAGAGTTTGTTTTTTTGTAGTTTTAGATATTGGGNNNNAAAAAAAAACGAATACGTAAAATGGGATGACTTGCCAAAAAAGAACAGATCATTTCCCTGGTTAACTAACACTGACAACACCCTGAAAGCCTGGATGGTTGGAAGAGGATGGTTTCCTTTTTGGGGCCTCAGAACTACTGGAAAATCGGATGCCTAAAACTTGACCCCTCCAGATACAAACAGCTGATGGCCAATTGGCTTCGGTGACGCGTGGCATGGGCGATGTGGTGCGGGGCAGCCCCGGGAAAAGGAGTTTTTTTTGGGGGGACAGATCCAGAGCAACCAGAAATGGAATAAAGCTGGTGAGTTGAAGTGAAGTATCGTGCATGGCATGCTGACTTTATATATGTATATATATATCGTTTTATTTGTTTTGTTCCAACAATGTTGTCGAGTTTTGCCCACTTGTTTTGCGAGTGGTTCCAGCAAGGATGCCTAACGAGTCATGGCAATGTGACTTGATGGTCTCTGAAGATCTAAAGGATCAAATCTGTGAATTTATGTCCGTTTGACGGGAACATAAAACCATGGAAGTGGGTGCACACACACGATCAATTGTATAATATTTACACATATATATATATATATATATATGTCGTTAAATATATGTACACAGCAACTCCCCGCAAGCACTTAGTGATACCAGATATTCATGAGAGCCAAAAGTAACAACTAACCGAAAAGCAAACAAAAAGTCTGCCGAGTCTGCCGAGTCAATTGCCCGCCGAGTTGGTAGGATTTTATCAACTCAACAAGGCTGCCAGTTGGTTGGACTAGTAGCCTACTGTAGACAAAGATTGGTACAAAGGGATGAAGCAACCTGTAGCAACCAAAAAGGATCCAGGTGTCAATAGTGATAGTCGGATAAGTGCATTGCAACTCTTTGGGCAAAAGTCATAGTTGATACACTCCCTAAAACTAACATATGCCCTAAAAATGGTGCTTTCCAATAGGAATCTCCTTTTCCAGGGGTCTATTTTCAGAGGCGAACTGTTAGTTTCAGGGAGGGTACAGTACATAATATATAATTACATATTTTCCATTTCATGTATATCATTTGTCCAAGGTAAAAGTGTGAATCTGGGTTATTGGGGTTCTTTCGTGAGTTATTCATCATTGGTGACAGAACGTTGCCTGCCAAACTATCAAGAAAAGAATGATTCAATATCTCCCAACTACTAGTTCAGTTTAAGTTGGCTCACCCTGACCTGTCACAGTCGTACAGGATCAATCTTTTGGTACAAAAAAGCGATCTCCTACCTTTGTTCTTTGAGAGGGGCTGCAGCTTGGGGGTACTTAGTTCCCACCAGTTTCGGTTTTTGTTTCAGGCGTGGAAGAAAACGCCGAACGGCGTGCCCGTGGGGAATCCTAACATTTGATAAACATCATTCGCTCACCAACAAAAAACTTGGATGTATTTTTTTGTGAAGCACAAGATGTGTTTAGCGATGACGAATAGTAAGATTTCAATGTGAACCGAGAAGAAGACATCAGTCTAAGTCTTTCCACATTGTCGGAATGAAGCCCGCGGAATGCTGTTTTTTGTTTTTTCAGAACGCTGTTCCTGGGGAACTGAGATGAATTGTCGTTCCTGATCTCGCAACCTTATTGGGGGAAGTCAACACCAGGGAAAAGCTAGGCCTGGACATGTAGCATTATAGGTTAGAGTGCTGTGTAACATGACTGAACACGTGTCACTCTGGTGGCAGACGAAAATCCATTTGACTTTTCAATGATTCAGTGCGATATGATGTGAATCCCCTCTTTGTTGATAGTTCCATATTTTCCATCACTGATCAGGCAAGTTTTTTTCCCAAACCATTCGCAGAACGGGGCAGTTCAGTTTGTCCAAGCGCCCGTTTCCGCCTTTCCACAAATGGAAAAAATTGGTTCAATCACTTCTTCAATTGGAGAAGCTTCCTTGCTCTTCTCTCCCTCTCGGTCTAGAACCACCGCGATGCTTTAGCAGTGAACAAAACCTGTTTTTTTTTGTTTGGGGGTTATACATGTAATATGTATATAAAGGAATTATAGCCTCTAATCATGAGGACAATGAGTATTTTTTAGATATTATAGTATTCCATTTATGGGAATCCCTAAAACATCAACTACAATAGTTTTAGGGCTTTGCCCAAAACCCTGGTTGACAGTACCAAAAACTCAATCATCACCATTTTACTCCCACTTTTTATGAACTTTTTCTGAAGCAGTGTTTTGGCAAGACCCAAAGTAGAATGGGATGAGGATGTTTGTTTTGGGGGGAGGGAATGGGCTTCCTTTCTTTGGCTCCAGCTCCACCAAGGTCTTGTCCTGCATCCCAGAAATTCAGAGTACCAAACTTTCATGGGCTGAAAAGTACGGACCTCGGGGATGGGATGAGGCAACTAACTACAAGATGCTGATGATGCTTGTGGTGGCTGAAAATTGTTGCCAAAGCATCATGCAAGGAAGCTGGTTTGCAGGTTTGCAGCACTCCCTGCTGAATTGATGTAGACGGCAAAACAGAGCAGTGGAAGTCTAGTCTATTGAGGGACCTATGCAATATACAAGTATAGATTTATGACTTAGACAGTATAAACAAGCACCTGCATTGTCAGGCAGAATTGGTTCTTCATGTTTACTGGTCCAAATTGTTGCCACTAAGGCAAAAATTCTTCCTGCTCAACAGCAGACCGGTAGCGGAGGCCGGACATACAAACTTGGCCGTGTGAACTCAGTTAATAGGCAAAGATGCTGTGAGCATGACACGTGCAAGATGTCATAAACAACATTTGTGTCAAACGGTTTAAGGGTGTTTGAACACTGGGAGATCACAATCCTTGCCATATGTTCCCCGCAGGGTCAGACACTGGCAGCTGGTTTTTTTCCCTATCCAAGTAGCTGTAAGATAGCAGATCTGCAGACAGTACCATTCGTATCAAATCTCACACATGTGTAGTAGACACACATTTGCCCATCTGGGTCCATATGGACATGTCAATATACTTCATTAAGATCCTGTCCTGATGTTGGTCAATCATACCATTCGTATGTCACAACCTGCTACCGTATTCCTGTGAGGTCTAGGGATAGCCAGCCATACCGGTACGTAATCCTGCAAAGGGGTATGTCACACATGTTGCTAAAGTTACGCAACAAGGACATGTTGATGTGTATCTGCACAGAGTAAGCACCCCAGAATGTCTTCTCAGATGAGTTTCATGTGAGGGCTTTCCTTCAGACCGCGATGAATCAGAGGGAGTTGCCGAAAAACACCTTGAAATGGAAATCAGTTGGCACGTCCGATCTGAAGGGAAAGATTTCCCAACAGATTTGTCGATGAGTCAGGTGTCACATGAATGTCCCTTGAAAACATCGACTCAGTGTTAGCGTTGTCAGGCTTTTGCCGAGCAGGAACTGGTTGTGTCTTGGTGAATTTGGTGGCTTCGTTTTGCCAAACGTGTCCCACAAGAAAGTGCACAAGGGGCTTGAAATGATGGTAAGGGTACAGTAATCAAATCTTGGTTTGTCATGTTTATACACTATATATAAGGTTTAGGGGGGGACATGTCCCAATATTCATCTTCGGATCGACCCATCGCGAAAATAGCCAGCAATTCAAAAAGCCATCTTTTTGAAGAAGAGATTGAGATTTTCAACTTCAATTTGCACGGGTTTTTGAAAGATCCGATTTTTTAGAGATTTCCTGATTTTTGGAACGAACTGCTGAAGTTCCACTGTGACAGTGATAAGAGGGTAGGGTCCCCGGAAGGTGTCAGGTGTTGTCAGGAATTGGCATGGTTGGCCTGCTTTTTTTTCTGGGTGACAGAAATATCAGCACTCAGCACTAAATCGATACACCCCCCGGAAAGATTAACAGCTCGAACCTGAAAATGGATGCTTTGGAAGATTATGTGAACCTTTCCCAGGGATGTATTGTCAGGTTTCCAGCCGTTAATCTTCTGGGGTGTATCCAAGTTGGAAATCCACAGGTTGCTGAAACGGCCGAGGAAAAGGCAGTACCCCTTCAACTTGGAAGTAGGATTGATGCTCAGCAAAGTGTTGAACATGTTGGGTGTGATGGTTTTGTTAGAGATCGATTTTGGATGATTTTGGTTTTTATAGATTATATAAGACCCTTTTTTGCCCTCAGGAGGATGAGTTTCCTTTTGAAATTTGCAGTTTTTTGCAGCCCCCGGAAGCTACTAAAGGTGTCAGGGTTACCAGAGGATAAGAACAGCACACTAGTTACCAGAGGATAAGAACAGCACACTAGTTTTCTACGGCAAAAACCGGATTTAATAAGACCTTCTTGAGGGAAACCAATGGTTAATAAGCCCTTAATAAGGCCTTATTTCTACAGCCCCCGGAAGCTACTAAAGGTGTCAGGGTTACCAGAGGATAAGAACAGCACACTAGTTACCAGAGGATAAGAACAGCACACTAGTTTTCTACGGCAAAAACCGGATTTAATAAGACCTTCTTGAGGGAAACCAATGGTTAATAAGCCCTTAATAAGGCCTTATTTCTGGGGGGTATTAGGGGGGGTTGGTTGACCAGCCATTTATGATTCCCAGCAAAGAAGTGCCATCGCATGGATTCGATCCGTGAGAGTTTTGTTTTGATGAAAAAACTTGGCCGCCCGCCAGCATCGCAGTTTCAGTCTGTGAAGCTGTGGACGAAGGTGTCATGCAAAATTCCTCAAGCAGCAGTTTATTTCAAAAAGGTGTTCTTTTCCAACCAACTTGACGCATTGCCCCGTTGGCAATACTTGAGAACTCCAATGCTCGATGATGTTTTCCCCCCTTTCTTTGGGCCCATGACTTTGACGGTAAAACTACAAAAAAAATTGAACACAGGTGACAATGAACATCCATCTTTTAGACGTAGAACATTGCGTTTTCGAAATTCAACCTTTATTTAGGGTTTCGAGTCTTGAGATTGCAGATCACATATTCTATTTGGGAATGTTCCTTTTGGGAATACCTTCCAGCATAGCTACTTCCTGCAACTTATTCGGGGGATCCCCTCACAGTTTTCGGGGCCGAAAACATGGCTGCCATAGCTTCTTGAGAAACATGATTAGCCTGGCTTCATAGCTCATTAAACAGGGGGACATTTTGTTTGTTTTTGTTGACACCATTTCTGGACTGGGAAGACGGCAGGATTTTTTTCAGTTCCAAAGACGAAAGACACATTTTTTTGCACATCACCCATGACATCGTCAAAAGTCCAGCTGGGTGATATCGTGTGTCTTGGCGGAAGCGGTTACAGGGATGGCCATGTCTTCTTTTGGCCTGGGGTGATGTCAAAGCGTGGAGACCCACCAAAACATAAAGCCACAACACTTCAAGACAAGGGCCCCTCAATAAAATGTATTTTCACAATGACCAACAGGGGGGGTGGATGTCGTCACCTGTTCCGCCAGCACTTCATGACCATCACCAGTAGCTTCATCACCCTTATCATTTTCCGCTTATCCTTCATTTAAATCCCCATAAGCGTCATCATCATCGTCATCATCTTACATCATCATACATCATCATCATCATCATCATCATCATCATCATCATCATCATCATCATCATCATCATCATCATCATCATC